>SJYW01016406.1:618895-649466 GCA_006410735.1 Raphicerus campestris | reverse complement strand
TTGGAAAAGACTCTGATGCTGGGAGGGATTGAGGGAAGGAGGAAAAGGGGATGACAGAGAATGAGATAGCTGGATGGCATCCCCGACTCGATGGACGAGTTTGAGTGAACTCCAGGAGTTGGTGATGGATAGGGAGGCCTGGCGTGCTGCAATTCATGGGGTCACAAAGAGTCGGACACAACTGACCCATTGAACTGAACTGAACTGAACTGAACTGAAAGACTTCTTAACTTTATTCACCATTTTTCTTCTACATTTACTAGCCATTCTCATTCCTGGAATCCTCAAAAATCAGACGAAGTATAAGTAACATTTGTTTTCTTCTTTTATTTTCTTCTTTGGGATAAGAGTCAGTCAGTTTTCACAGGCCATGAGATGCTAAAGAATCCTGCATGCTAGAGTACAGCTGATACTCTAGAAAATGGTGTCACTCTTCAACACAGAAATTGAAACCATTAGTCACTCAGTTGTGTCTCTTTGTGGCCCCATGGACAGTAGCCCACCAGGTTCTTCTGTCCATGGGTTTCTCCAGGAAAGAATACTGCACTGTGTAGCCATTGCCTTCTCAAGGGGATCTTCTCAACCCAGGGATTGAACTTGGATCACCAACATTGCAGGCAGATTCTTTCCTGTCTGAGCCAAAACTTCTTCCTTCCCCTTATGCTCCATCCCTTTGTAAAAATTTTCATATTTGATTCCTGCATACCCCCCAAAGTCATCCACTGATTACTTCTTTTGATACAAATGTGGGGGCCTGCCTTTCCCATCCTGTATATACCACTCTCAGTAACAGCTCTATACTTTTGAATGTTTGTTCCCTATTCGTGTAATCCACTACTTTGTATTATAAAATGATAATCCCTGCTTCAAGTATCTTCTTAAGGACTACTTTCTCTAAAAGTCATCTGTGACCTTTATTCTTGGANAGTCATCCACTGATTACTTCTTTTGATACAAATGTGGGGGCCTGCCTTTCCCATCCTGTATATACCACTCTCAGTAACAACTCTATACTTTTGCATGTTTGTTCCCTATTCGTGTAATCCACTACTTTGTCCTATAAAATGATAATCCCTGCTTCAAGTATCTTCTTAAGGACTACTTTCTCTAAAAGTCATCTGTGACCTTTATTCTTGGATTTAGGCTGCTTTTATCATATTTTAATCCTAGAGTTTTGATATCACTGTACTCTAGCAATTATAATATTTCAATATAATTATTTGTTTCTTGATCCCTTGTGTGCGGTTGATATTTGTATAATAAGTGCCTGAAATCTCTCTTGGCATATAATGGACATTTAGTGAGCATAGGTTAAAAGAACAAATGAATGATTCTCAGAGAAAACAAGATGGAAACTAACTAGGATAGAGCAGTCTTTATTTTTTGTCATCCATTAATTTTACATCATCTGCACTTTTAGTAAATTATAAAGATTTCAGTTTGGTGGAGGATATGTGTATGAAAAAAGCATGCGCACTGAATTATTTAGTATCCAGGAGAGACAGACAAATGGGCAGAAGTACAGAACTATACTTATGAGCACTTAGAAATTAATAAGAACACATCTATGAAACTATTTCTTAAGGTAGTTAGAACATGAGGTGACATGATTCGTTTTTAACCACAGTACATGTCTATAAGTTATATAATACATGCGAACAATGATAATGTAGGGTTATGAAAGTTGTTGGACATTTGTATCATGGAAATATATTTAGGTAAATGTTTTTGCTTTTAAAATGGGTATTTTAGAGAAAAATTCAATCATAAAGAGGCAAGTCAGTGATTGGTTCACTAGATTTAAGGGCCAGTCTCTGCTCTAAACTCAGTATTGCCTCAGGTCTCAGCTTTGCCTGAATGAAGGCAGCCAGGCTGTGGGGTGCAATTTGAAATGCCTAGAATCCCAGGGACGGGGGAGCCTGGTGGGCCGCCGTCTATTGGGTCGCACAGAGTCTGACACGACTAAAGCGACTTTGCAGCAGCAGCAGCAGCAGATGTTACTAAGCTTTGACTGAAAGCAGAAGTGATTCTGCAGAAGTGATTCTTTCCACACAAACAGTGTAGTTCACTAGGAAGTACCCAAGAAACAAGAAGCATCCTTCCCTCATGCTTACCAAAAAGAGATAAGAGAAATTAAGATGGCCTTTGCTTCCTGGACAAAGAGTATTGATTGTTCAACAAACTAGGGAGGACAAGTAAGTGCTAAATGGAAATCATAATAACACTGTGATGATCTCTATGAACAAAAATCAATAGAGAAAGAATGGTTTTATAAGAGATATACAATGTTATTATCCTAATACCTCAAGCCATAAAGCTGAGGCATTTGAGTGTGACATGACATAGTAGCTCACCTGACAGGTAAGCCATGGTAGCCAAAATAATCTCAAAATGATTTCTGATGGTACATATCTCACCTCCTCCCCGTCTTCTCCCCTCCCGTACACACAGGAGCGAGCTCCAGCTATACATTTCATTTCCTCCATTTGTTGCAATTCCTGAACTTTGTTCTCACCTCAGGGTCTTTAAACTTGCAGTTTCCTCTGCCTGGAATATCAGTTACTGGCTATTTCTCATCACTCAGGTCTCTGCTCAAAAGCCATTTCCTGAGAGGACTTGCCAAATTATGGTAGCTTATAAAAAATGTCTACACTTTACTCTACCAGTCTCTGTCTAACCCATTCCCTTCTTTGCATTTATTCCATAGCCTGTACCCCTCTGTGTGGTTATTTTTATTTTCTGTTTCCTGCCTCAGAGGAATGTAAGTTTTATATTTTATCTTATTCAGTATTGTTTCCCCAGATTCCAGAAATCTATTTAGAATACGTGTGTGTGTGTGCTAGTCACTCAGTCGTGTCCAACTCTTTGCAACCCTGTGGACTGTAGCCCACCAGGCTCCTTTGTCCATGGGATTCTCCAGGCAAGAATACTGGAGTGGGCTGCCATTTCCTTCTCTAATAAAAATATAGTGGGTGCAAAATAAATATTGTTTAATGAATAAATGAATATTTTAAATAATTTTCCTAGTATATGTCTGTCATATTGTCCCCCAACAGACTGCAGATTTCTTGAACAGGGCTAGGACAATGTTTCCTTCTTTTGCTCCTTTTGCCTAAAGAAAGCTGAACAATCTGGCTCATCCCTTTAGATTGTCTACTTCTGATTTCTTGAACAAATATTAACTCTCTGTGTTTAAACAGGCTTGCTATTTAGAAGTGTTTGCTGTTTACATTTTTGCTATTTTGGCCATTTGTTGGCCAAACTTTTCTAAAAGGTAATTAGAGAGTAAAACAGATTTGGGCTTCCCAGATGGTGCTAGTGGTAAAGAATCCACCACCCAATGCAAGGGATGCAAGAGACATGGTTTGATCCCTGGGTCCAGAAGATCCCCTAGTGTAGGGAATGGCAACGCACACCAGTATTCTTGCCTGGAAAATTCTATGGAAGGAGGAGCCTGGCAGGCTACAGTCTATGGGGCTGCAGAGAGTCAGACACCACCAAGTGACTAAGCACACACACAAACACACACATACACAAACACACAACAGATTTAAGATAATACTAATTTATTTCTCTTTCTTCTCTGTATCCCAAGAACAAAGTTGCCATGTAAAAATAATCTTCCCCAAAATAGAAAGCACTCTATATTAGGAAAACATTTGCTGCTTCTCAGCTGGACATGGTGGTGGTTTAGTCACTAAAGTGAAAGTGAAAGTGAAGTCGTGTCCAACTCTTTGCAACCCCGTGGACTATAGCCAGCCAGGCTCCTCTGTCCATAGGATTCTCCAGGCAAGAATACTGGAGTGCATTGCCATTTCCTTCTCCAGGGGATCTTCCCAACCCAGGGATTGAACCTGGGTCTCCTGCATTGCAGGCAGACGCTTTATCCTCTGAGCCACCAGGGAAGCCCTTAGTCACTAAGCCGTGTCCTATTATTGCAACCCCATGGACTGTAGCCCCGCCAGGCTCCTCTGTCCATGAGGTTATCCAGGCAAGAATACTGAAGTAGGTTGCCATTTCCTTCTCCACAGCTATACATAAAAGCCACAAAAAGTAGGAGAAAAAGCAAGTCAGCATTTTTAAGCTTTTAGAACCTCATGATATTCAATTGACTAACTNAAGTTTTATATTTTATCTTATTCAGTATTGTTTCCCCAGATTCCAGAAATCTATTTAGAATATGTGTGTGTGTGTGCTAGTCACTCAGTCGTGTCCAACTCTTTGCGACCCTGTGGACTGTAGCCCACCAGGCTCCTTTGTCCATGGGATTCTCCAGGCAAGAATACTGGAGTGGGCTGCCATTTCCTTCTCTAATAAAAATATAGTGGGTGCAAAATAAATATTGTTTAATGAATAAATGAATATTTTAAATAATTTTCCTAGTATATGTCTGTCATATTGTCCCCCAACAGACTGCAGATTTCTTGAACAGGGCTAGGACAATGTTTCCTTCTTTTGCTCCTTTTGCCTAAAGAAAGCTGAACAATCTGGCTCATCCCTTTAGATTGTCTACTTCTGATTTCTTGAACAAATATTAACTCTCTGTGTTTAAACAGGCTTGCTATTTAGAAGTGTTTGCTGTTTACATTTTTGCTATTTTGGCCATTTGTTGGCCAAACTTTTCTAAAAGGTAATTAGAGAGTAAAACAGATTTGGGCTTCCCAGATGGTGCTAGTGGTAAAGAATCCACCACCCAATGCAAGGGATGCAAGAGACATGGTTTGATCCCTGGGTCCAGAAGATCCCCTAGTGTAGGGAATGGCAACGCACACCAGTATTCTTGCCTGGAAAATTCTATGGAAGGAGGAGCCTGGCAGGCTACAGTCTATGGGGCTGCAGAGAGTCAGACACCACCAAGTGACTAAGCACACACACAAACACACACATACACAAACACACAACAGATTTAAGATAATACTAATTTATTTCTCTTTCTTCTCTGTATCCCAAGAACAAAGTTGCCATGTAAAAATAATCTTCCCCAAAATAGAAAGCACTTTATATTAGGAAAACATTTGCTGCTTCTCAGCTGGACATGGTGGTGGTTTAGTCACTAAAGTGAAAGTGAAAGTGAAGTCGTGTCCAACTCTTTGCAACCCCGTGGACTATAGCCAGCCAGGCTCCTCTGTCCATAGGATTCTCCAGACAAGAATACTAGAGTGGGTTGCCATTTCCTTCTCCAGGAGCGGGGAAGGAGGAGACCAAAAAGAGGCCAGGAATGCAGAGATTGTGGGGTAACCGTGATAAGCATCATGCCCATCTCTTTTTAATGCCTGTGCTGTGTGCTGACCTAAACATGCTACTTAAGAGTCAGGTCCTGGGGCTACCCTGGTGGCTCAGAATTCGCCTGGCAGTACAGGAGACACAGATTCGATCCCTGGACCGGGAAGAGCCCACANAGCCCTTAGTCACTAAGCCGTGTCCTATTATTGCAACCCCATGGACTGTAGCCCCGCCAGGCTCCTCTGTCCATGAGGTTATCCAGGCAAGAATACTGAAGTAGGTTGCCATTTCCTTCTCCACAGCTATACATAAAAGCCACAAAAAGTAGGAGAAAAAGCAAGTCAGCATTTTTAAGCTTTTAGAACCTCATGATATTCAATTGACTAACTGATTCTTATACTTTAGTTACTGCCTCATTAACTATAAAGGAGAAATTATCTTGGGTTCAAAAAGAAAGAAAAACCATAGTTTTTATTCCAGAAGGAAAAATCTAATTATAGATTAAAGAATCAATTAGAGTGATATTGATATAAAATATAGAAGAGAACTATTAAATTGGCTCAATAAAGTTTTAGTAATAGATGGGTTTCTTCTAGGTCAGTAACTTTTCCCCTGCCTTCCTGGAGCATTAATTATTTCTTCATTACATTCCTTCAGTAACTGTGAAATTATTACCTTTTAGTTTAATCAGTACATTTTCTATATTCTTTATTTCTGATTTATGTCTAGAAAGTTTTCTAAAACAAAAATTTCCCTCTACTGCTTGAGTATACTTATGGGTTTGAAAGTAAAACTTAGATGCTACATACCTATACCTGAGAGCTCAACATCTAAATTATGGCTTGCAAGAAAACTTGTTAGCATTTTCAACAATTTTCCCAAGTGTAAATTCAGGGAAAATCAATTTACTTTCTGTTTTGTAATCTCAGGTGTAAGTTATAATTCTGCAGTAGCTAATATCTCTCTGAAGTCCATGGTCTACTCTTCTTCTTTTCTGTATATTTCAAACTGATCCTTTGGAGTTATATTGAAAGAAAATTAATATGCTCCTTATTAAGTATTGTAGTGTTTCAGGTAGCAAATGCATGACAGCTACCTAACCAATCCTTAAGTAGCCAACCAGTGAGTGTGGCATTAATGATTTTGGAGAAAGCTAACTAAGTACATCTATCACTTTGTCATGTGTGGTAAAAGAACGCATCAATCAGAGCATAAGAGGAATCTGTCTTTGTTTCCGTCTGTGAGTCCTACTGAAATCTGTTACAAAAAATCAATAGAACAGGTATAGTAAGCTGTATTTATGTTTATTAAATAAAACAAATGGAAAAATATAAAGTAGGAGACTGGTAATAAAGCTTCTAGAGTAAACTAGAGGTCACTTTCCTGAGGTAGAAACTGTGTTTCTGAATTTGGTATTCCTGAGAACATTTTTGAGTATCGATGTCTTATAAACATGATTTAAATGATTGAACTATTAACTTTTTCAAAATGCTATTTAACCTCATTCAAGGAGAATAAAACTGATAATATAGCTATGAACGTTTTATCTTATTATTTAATTCCACTCTGTATGGCTTCCCTGGTGGATCAGACAGTAAAGAATCAGCCTGCAATGCAGGAGACCTGGGTTTGATCCCTGGCTCAGAAATATCCACTGGAGAAGCAAATGACAATCCATTCCAGTATTCTTGCCTGGAGAATCCCATGGACAGAGGAGCCTGGCAGGCTATAGTCCATGGGACCTGAAAGAGTCAGACATGACAGAAGCAACTTAGCATATACACATGCAGCTTAAACAAAGCCTTTTTGTAGGGGAAAGAGAATAATCAGAAATGATTTACTGATTTTGTTGTTGACTATTTCTAGCTGCAAGTCTTACCTGAAGAATCTGTTTCCCAATATCTAGCCATAAAAGATAGACTGTAAAGCCCCACCACGTGTAGAAGGCAATGCTGTCTGAACCAGAGAGCCCAGCCATTTGGTCATAATGAATTAGCAAGAGAGGCAATGGCCTTCAGAATCAGATGGGACTTTACACTGAGGCTTAGTTGAGTTTGCATAAACGAGCCCCTTTACTATTCAGAAGGTAGGCATGGTGTTGCCTCTGGCTGCTGGGAATCACCGCTGTGGAGACATGGTTAATACAAATAACAGAATAATTCTTACATCAATAGATGTGCATCCTATTCTCTCACTCATTTCCTTCTTAATGTAGGGATCACTTTTGTAGAGATCAACTTTCCTGACCCCAAAATATCAATGTTAGCTCATATCTTCAACGTGTAAGTCCTAGACTGAATTCAAGTAAAGACATAGGTCTTTTTACTATTTTAGGTGGTCCTGCATTCATTCAAAAATAACTTTTGAAAGCATGAAATTGTGGGTGTACAAACTTGCACAAATATTGACAGTACCTCCTCCTAGGGAGTTTATAATCTTATGAGACAACAAACCCAAACAAACATAGCAGTTAGAAAGTAAGATGAAATGAATTCATTTTGAAGGAACAATTAAGGAAGAATGAGAATGAACTGGAAATCAGGTCAAGGTTTCCTGGGAAAGATAAAACTTGACTGTAAGAAAAAATGTGTTTCCCTCTCTAGAGTGAATCTTTGCACTGTTATTTTGCATTTGCTGTTTCTATGAATGTTTGAGTAGAGACACTGAATTTTACCCATCACTGTGATTTCTGGGTACAAAGGGAAATTTGTGGTCATGTTATTTGAGGTAACCAAACACCTGTAATTGTTTCTCAGTAAACAGTAAACACCAAAGCAGAAATTAAATGTGGAGGTCGTAAGGCATATTTTTTCTAAAATATGCTGCTGCTGCTACTGCTCCTGATGAGTCACTTCAGTCGTGTCCGACTCTGTGTGACCCCATAGACGGCAGCCCACAAGGCTCACCCGTCCCTGGGATTATCCAGGCAAGAACACTGGAGTGGGTTGCCATTTCCTTCTCCAATGCATGAAAGAGAAAAGTGAAAGTGAAGTCTTTCAGTCTTGTCCAACTCTTAACNAAGGTAGGCATGGTGTTGCCTCTGGCTGCTGGGAATCACCGCTGTGGAGACATGGTTAATACAAATAACAGAATAATTCTTACATCAATAGATGTGCATCCTATTCTCTCACTCATTTCCTTCTTAATGTAGGGATCACTTTTGTAGAGATCAACTTTCCTGACCCCAAAATATCAATGTTAGCTCATATCTTCAACGTGTAAGTCCTAGACTGAATTCAAGTAAAGACATAGGTCTTTTTACTATTTTAGGTGGTCCTGCATTCATTCAAAAATAACTTTTGAAAGCATGAAATTGTGGGTGTACAAACTTGCACAAATATTGACAGTACCTCCTCCTAGGGAGTTTATAATCTTATGAGACAACAAACCCAAACAAACATAGCAGTTAGAAAGTAAGATGAAATGAATTCATTTTGAAGGAACAATTAAGGAAGAATGAGAATGAACTGGAAATCAGGTCAAGGTTTCCTGGGAAAGATAAAACTTGACTGTAAGAAAAAATGTGTTTCCCTCTCTAGAGTGAATCTTTGCACTGTTATTTTGCATTTGCTGTTTCTATGAATGTTTGAGTAGAGATACTGAATTTTACCCATCCCTGTGATTTCTGGGTACAAAGGGAAATTTGTGGTCATGTTATTTGAGGTAACCAAACACCTGTAATTGTTTCTCAGTAAACAGTAAACACCAAAGCAGAAATTAAATGTGGAGGTCGTAAGGCATATTTTTTCTAAAATATGCTGCTGCTGCTACTGCTCCTGATGAGTCACTTCAGTCGTGTCCGACTCTGTGTGACCCCATAGACAGCAGCCCACAAGGCTCACCCGTCCCTGGGATTATCCAGGCAAGAACACTGGAGTGGGTTGCCATTTCCTTCTCCAATGCATGAAAGAGAAAAGTGAAAGTGAAGTCTTTCAGTCTTGTCCAACTCTTAACAACCCATGGACTGCAGCCTATCAGGCTCCTCGGTCCATGGGATTTTCCAGGCAAAAGTACGGGAGCGGGGTGTCATTGCCTTCTCTGTTCTAAAATATAAAGGAATAACAAATACCAGGAATATTTAATGGGAAAAAATTAGAAAGGAAATGTAGTTTTCTATATGGCTTCACAACAACAACAAAACTTAAAAAAAAAAAAAAAAAAGAAAGGAAAAATAACCAGAAAAACCTAACAACTGTGTTCCTAAAAACTGAGCCATAAATAATGAGATGGACCTCCAGGGCTTTCCTGGTGGCTCAGAGGTAAAGAATCTGCCTGCAATGCAGGAGACTCAAGTTTGGTCCCTGGGTTGGGAAATCTGCTAGAGGAGGGCATAGTAACCCACTTCAGTATTCTTGCCTAGAGGATTCCTGTGGACAGAGAAGCCTAGTGGGCGACAGTCCATGGGGTGGCAAAGACTCGGACATGACTGAGCGGCAAAGAACAATGAGATAATATAAAACAGAAGACAAAGGAAAAAATGAAAAAATCATAGAGCTTGACTATTTTAAACAATCTTTGAAATCTCTGGAGAATTTTAACATGTAAGAAAATATTTCTTAAAATTTAAATTGTTAATTTACATTCCAAAAACCTGGAGGTACTCCATGGGAAAAAAAGATACATCCGTCCTGTAGGTTTGAGAGGTGTTTGCTATGACCAGTGCATTTTCTTGGCAAAACTCT
This sequence comes from Raphicerus campestris, assembly GCA_006410735.1. NCBI lineage: Eukaryota > Metazoa > Chordata > Mammalia > Artiodactyla > Bovidae > Raphicerus > Raphicerus campestris. Next base: position 639,561 of record SJYW01016406.1, on the reverse strand, counting down.
ATTAGCCTTTGCCTTGCTTCATTCCATATTCCAAGGCCAAATTTGCCTGTTACTCCAGGTGTTTCTTGACTTCCTACTTTTGCATTCCAGTCCCCTATAATGAAAAGGATATCTTTTTGGGGTGTTAGTTCTAAAAGGTCTTGTAGGTCTTCATAGAACAGTTCAACTTGAGCTTCTTCAGCGTTACTGGTTGGGACATAGACTTGATTACTGTGATATCGAATAGTATGCCTTGGAAACGAACAGAGATCATTCAAGTACTGCATTTGGACTCTTTTGTTGACCATAATGGCTACTCCTTTTCCTCTAAGGGATTCCTGCCCACAGTAGTAGACATAATGGTCATCTGAATTAAATTTACCCATTCTGGTCCATTTTAGTTCACTGATTCCTAGAATGTCGACGTTCAGTCTGGCCATCTCCTGTTTAACCACTTCCAATTTGCCTTAATTCATGGACCTAACATTCTAGGTTCCTATGCAATATTGCTCTTTACAGCATTGGACCTTGCTTTTATCACCAGTCACATCCACAGCTGGGTATTGTTTTTGCTTTGGCTCCATCCCTTCATTCTTTCTGGAGTTATTTCTCCATTGATCTCCAGTAGCATATTGGGCACCTACCAATCTGGGGAGTTCCTCTTTCAGTGTCCTATCATTTTTCCTTATAATACTGTTCATGGGGTTCTCAAGGCAAGAATACTGAAGTAGTTTGTCATTCCCTTCTCCAGTGGACCACATTCTGTCAGACCTCTCCACCATGACCTGCCTGTCTTGAGTGGCCCCACATTGTCAGGGGCCAGGGTGAGTAATCTCGCCCGTGACAAGGTCATGCAGAAGGAAGCCTGACAAAATGCAAGGATGTGATCAGGTTTCAGGGGTTCTCCCTGGAATTTCCTGAGCATCCACCCCCCAAAAAACTAAGAATCTACTGGCCTCTGTACTCTACCTTTCCACTCTTAAGATATTCTCTGGAAAAAGTCAAATCAGGGCTTTAGTCTTCTGCATTTGAAAGGGATATTTCAGTTAAACCCCCTCTGATAGCTCTCTAGCTAAGCAGGTTCCTCAGACTTCTTACAGCTTGTGAATTGCTTGCAGCCCCCCAACCGCGAGAGGCACAAAGCTTAAAAGCATCTTAAAGATACAGAGCCTTTTCTAAAGAGTTAAAAATAATAATGGTGATGGGTTTTCACTGTTGACTCAAGGATTGCTGCCAGACCTCCATATTCTTTATCTTTTAGGCGCCTGGGAAGATGTTACTCAATGTAATCAGGATGTAGAAAAAGATATATAGTAATTTTGATGTTAGCAACACTAGATCTTTGAGTTAATTACTTTTCTTTTGTTATATATCACTGTACTCCTTTTACTTGTTATAAGTTGCTGTATCTTTGCTATGTAAGAATGTAATTTTATTTAGTGCTTTTCTGAGAATGGCACCACTTTGGGAAGATCAACACAAATAAGTCTTCTGGTTGACAAATCCTTATCGGAAAAAGGCTGTAAAATGTTAATTGGCCCTTTTTGGCTGGAAGATGATGTAAATTACCTAAGACTTGTGTATACAATTAAGTATGCATAGAGAAAAGCCTGGTTTTGATAAGAATCTGGGCTGCTAACGCTGCATAATTTTGTAGTACCCATTGATCACTCTGTACAATCAAAAAGGTATAAAAGGCCTTTCCAGAGAATAGAGGCTGGAGCTAGTCGCTGGACTGGTTTCCCCCATGTCTCTCTCTCTTTTTCTCCCCCTCTCTCTCTCTCCTCTTCACTCTAATTTCAGGCTGAATTCCCATCTGGACCGGGACGGCTCAACATGTCTACTTACTTGTCCTGGCTTCTAATATCCGTAAGAGAGAGTGCCCAAGGCGGGGCACTTTCTGATATTCAAACAAATGCCAGTGGCCCTACGTAGATGGTGCAAATCTCTTGTCCTTAGATTTTATTGGTCTTTCCCATAAGCCAAGTTATTCAGCCTTCTTTCACCACTTAATTTTCCTACCACACTATTTCTTCCTAATCTAATCTTATATGAATAAATAAATAAATAAGTCTTTCCTCGCCGACGCCATCCTCTCTTCGAATTCCCTGGATACACCAGGGCTGGACCTTGGCACCACACAGCATGGCTTAATTTAATTGAGTTAGATAAGGCTGTGGTCTGTGTGATTATACTGACTAGTTTTCTGTGTTTATAGTTTCAGTGTGTCTGTCCTCTGATGCCCTCTCACAACACCTACGGTCTTACTTGGGTTACTCTTACCTCGGACGTTGGGTAATGCTCAAATTCTCCAAGCCAGGCTTCAGCAATACGTGAACCGTGAACTTACAAATGTTCAAGCTGGTTTTAGAAAAGGCAGAGGAACCAGAGATCAAATTGCCAACATCTGCTAGATCATGGAAAAAGCAAGAGAGTTCCAGCAAAACATATATTTCTGCTTTACTGACTAGGCCAAAGCCTTTGACTGTGTGGATCACAATAAACTGTGAAAAATTCTGAAAAAGATGGGAATACCAGACCACCTGACCTGGCTCTGTATGCAGATCAGGAAGCAACAGTTAGAACTGGACATGGAAAAACAGACTGGTTCCAAATAGGTAAAGGAGTACATCAAGTCTGTATACTGTCACCGTGTTTATTTAACTTCTATGCAGAGTACATCATGAGAAATGCTGGACTGGAGGAAGCACAAGCTGGAATCAAGATTGCTAGAAAAAATATCAATAACCTCAGATATGCAGATGACTCCACCCTTATGTTAGAAAGTGAAGAGGAGCTAAAAAGCCTCTTGATGAAAGTGAAAGAGAAGAGTGAAACAGTTGAATTAAAGTTCAACATTCAGAAAATGAAGATCATGGCATCTGGTCCCATCACTTCATGGGAAATAGTTGGGGAAACAGTGGAAACAGTGCCAGATTTTATTTTGGGGGGCTCCAAAATCACTTCAGATGGTGATTACAGCCATGAAATTAAAAGATGCTTATATCCCATGGACAGAGGAGCCTGGTGGCCTGCAGTCCATGGGGTCGCTAAGAGTCAGACAGGACTGAGAAACTTCACTTTCACTTTTCACTTTCATGCATTGGAGAAGGAAATGGCAACCCACTCCAGTGTTCTTGCCTGGAGAATCCCAGGTTCGGGGGAGCCTGACGGGCTGCTGTCTATGGGGTCGCACAGAGTCGGACACGACTGAAGTGACTTAGCAGCAGCATTCCTTGGAAGAAAAGTTATAACCAATTAAATACCATATTGAAAAGCCGAGACATTACTTTGCCAACAAAGGTCTGTCTAGTCAAGGTTATGGTTTTTCCAGTAGTCATTTATGGATGTAAGAGTTGGACTGTGAAGAAAACAGAATGTTAAAGAATTGATGTTTTTGAACTGCAGTGTTGGAGAAGACTCTTGATAGTCCCTTGGACTGCAAGGAGATCCAATCACTCCATTTTAAAGGAGACCAATCCTAGGTGTTCTTTGGAAGGAATGATGCTAAAGCTGTAACTCCAATACTTTGGCTACCTCATGCGAAGAGTTAACTCATTGGAAAAGACCCTGATGCTGGGAGGGATTGGGGGAAAGANGTGTTCTTCGGAAGGAATGATGCTAAAGCTGTAACTCCAATACTTTGGCTACCTCATGCGAAGAGTTAACTCATTGGAAAAGACCCTGATGCTGGGAGGAATTGGGGGAAGGAGGAGAAGGGGACCAAAGAAGATGAGATGGCTGGATGGTATCACTGACTCAATGGTCGTGAGTTTGAGTGAACTCTGGGAGTTGGTGATGGACAGGGAGGCCTGGCATGCTGCAATTCATGGGATCACAAAGAGTCGGACATGACTGAGCGACTGAACTGAATTGAACTGAACTGTAGGTTTGAGAATGTGTTCTTTCTCTATTGTAGTCCTTCTTAGAACCTCTAGTTAATTAATACACATTGTTTTAAATAGTCAAAGGTGGGGGGCAGTATAAAAAGTTTCTAAGATATTTGGTCACACAATTCTCCCTTACCCTTAAAGAAAATATTTTACTAAATATCCCAAGAAACAGTAGTAGTCTTTGAACATAGTTTGGAAAATGCACCACTTCACTCATGAGTAGTTGAAGCCTATCACTATAGTAAATCTATATTGACTGTCTAGATTAGTGGAAACGGGTCCTTCACTTGCTGTCAAACACATAACTGGATTTTTTATGTCCAGATAATTGCTTCAAATGTGCTTTCTTTCCAAAGAATGTAGTTGAGCTTCTCCTTAACCCTCCTGTCTATTCTATCAGGTTCCAGATGGCCTGTGTATTCAGTAACACTGCAATAGGCACACGTTGGATCAGTATTTGACCAGGTATCGATGATATGATTGTAGTCACTATATTAAACTGACATCGGCAGGACAAGGGGATGAACAACAAAGAATTATAGAATCTGAGAGATAAAAATCACTTTGAAGATCTTCTAGTCAAACTCTCATTTTACAAATGAGTATGTGCATTTATGTGCATGTTCTGTCTTGTACAATCCATGGACTCCTCTGTCAGGCTTCTCTGTCCATGGAATTTTCAGGCAAGAATACTGGAGTTCCATTTCCTACTCCAGGGCACCTTCCCAACCCAGGGATTGAACCCACGTTTCTTGAGTCACCTGCAGTGGCAGGCAGAATCTTTATCAACCGCACCACCTGGGAAGCTACAAGTGTATAGAGTATAAGTGGTAAAAAGATTATTCCAAGTCTTATAGTTAAGAGGTAGAAACCTCTTCTCCCAGCCCAGTCATTCTAGTCCATGCATTCAGCAAGAGAAAATTAAAACAATTCATTAGTGGAAAAAAGAAGGAAAAAATACTACATTTGAATTTATTTTTAAAGTAGTCAACAACAACCTTCAGTTCAGTCGCTCAGTCGTGTCTGACTCTTTGCAACCCCATGGACTGCAGCACACCAAGCCTCCTTGTCCATCACCAACTCCTGGAGATTACTCAGACTCCTGTCCATTGAGACGCTGATGCCATCCAGCCATCTCATCCTCTTCGCCTCCTCCTTGCAGTCGAAGGAATTCTCATGAGTCTTCTCCAGCACCACAGTTCAAAAGCATCAGGTCTTCAGTGCTCAGCCATCTTTACGGTTCAACTGTCACATCTATACATGGCTCCTGGCATGCTGTGATTCATGGGGTTGCAAAGAGTCGGACACGACTGAGCGACTGAACTGAACTGAACTGACTACGTGGACCTTTGTCGGCAAAGTGACGTCTCTCTCTCTCTCTCTCTCTCTCTCTCTCTCTCTCTCTCTCTCTCTTTTTTTTTTGGTCTATTTTTTTGTTTCCCTTTTTGTCTCTGCTTTTTAATACACTGTCCAGATTTGTCATAGCTTTTCTTCCGAGGAGCAACTGTCTTAATTTCATTGCTGCAGTCATCATCCACAGTAATTTTGGAGCCCAAGAAAAAAATCTGTCACTTTTTCCATTTTTTCCCCATCTTGTTGTCATGAAATGGTGGGACCAGATGTCATGATCTTAGTATTTTTGAGTTTTAAGCCAGGATATCACTGTCCTTTTCACTTTCATCAAGAGACTCTTTAGATCCTCTTCATTTTTTGCCATTACAGTTGTATCATCTGGATATCTGAGACTGTTGATATTTCTCCTGGCATTCTTGATTCCAGTTTGTGAGTCATCCAGTCCAGCATTTCACATGCTGTACTTTGCATAGAAGTTAAATAAGTAAGGTGACAATATACAGCCTTGAGGTGCTGCTTTCCCAATTTTGAACCAGTCCATTGTTCCATATCTCATTCTAACTGTTGCTTCTTGACCTGCATATAGGTTTCTTAGGGGGCAGGTAAAGTGGTCTGGTATTCCTATCTAAGAATTTTCCACAGTTTGTTGTGATCCACCAGTGGCTCAGATGGTAAAGAATCCACCTACACTGCAGGAGACCCAGGTTCTATCCCTATGTTAGGAAAATCTCCTGAAGAAGGAACTGGCTACTCACTCCAAGATTCTGACCTGGAGAATTCCATGGACAGAGGAGCCTGGTTGGCTACAGTGCATGGGGTTGCAGAGAATCGGACACATCTCAGTGATTAACACTGTACATAGGCAAAGTCTTTAGCATAGTCAATGAAGCAGATGTTTTCTCTGAAATTCCCTTGCTTTTTCTATAATCCAGTGGATGTTGGCAATTCGATCTCTGGGTAATTTGTTAAGTTAAATGACTGTGAGCATCTAAATTCAGAGAGGCTACCACAGAATGAAGTGGTTACTTATTGTAGAAAGTGATTCATCCCATAACAGAAGGCTCAAACCCAACCCCTTCTTTCTTCACCTGCTGTGCTACAAAAAGGAGAAGCCACAGTGCTGAGAGCTGAGCCCTGGAGCCACAAGCAGGCCAGGGTAGCACTTTCTCTGGCCAGTGCATTCTCAGAGCATGGAAAAATTTCACCTCTACCCCTCCTGAGTTCTTGTGACTGGGCAAGTTGAATACAAAAGAGATTAAGAGGAAAAAAGACAAGTTTAATTTATGCACACAGTAGTCTCATAAAATGGAACTAAGAAGTGGGCAAGGTAGGTATATTTTATACTTTTTAGACAAGCAATAAATTTAAGAGGAACTGACAGGAAAAATAAACTATGTTTGGGTGCTTATTTAATAAGGAATTTAAGCAAAGTTTTGACTTGACTAGTATATTAGTAAAAGGTTAACAAGGTTTACAGAGATGTCTCAGCCATGAATAAGGATATCTTTTTATCTCCTTTTTATAGGGAGGGTATCTCTTACATGGGACATTTATATTCTGTTTTCAGGGAGACAGAGAGGAGGGTCAAACTGGCCCCTTTGCATCAGCCATTTCTTGAGTAAGTTTAATTCAAAATAACCAATGTGAAAAAATGTTTTCTGGTCCTAAGCAATTTCTGGATTTCAGGGGGATCTTTTAAATAAGTTAGAAAGGGATCAGATTTTCAGTATATACAATGAGTCCATGAGCTTGACAGATAAGTTTTGTTTTTTGTTTTTTAGCTGCTATATTTAGTGTTACATAACTATCTTCAACTTTTGAAAGCTGAAGATTAGATATATATCATGTTAGCATTGCTTAATATTTACAAGTTTTTAAGTTAAACTGGAAATGCCTTTTTCCACTTGGATACATTTTCTTAAATGGATTTTTTGTTCAAATGTTTTAGAAATATTCATCCATATATTGAAATATATGCCATAACTTTATATCAAGAAGATGAAAAACCCAAGTAAATGACAAGAGAATGAAAGTGGAATTCTGCTTATTAAAGTTTGGCATGTTTTGAGTATACTGTGATTACATCAACTCTTTCAATGCTATAGTTAATAGAATATTGGACTCAGCAAAACTGGAAACTCCTTGCAATTTAGCAAACATTTATTGAATAACTTATGTTTATATTGTGTGTATTAATCTGCTGAAACTATGGTGCAATATAAGCATGGGATGTTTCCTGCCTCTGAGAAGCAATTTTATATAGCACATACACATATAATCCTGGAGGAGGAAATGGCAACCCACTCCACTATTCTTGGCTGGAGAATCCCATGGACAGAGGAGTCTGGCATGCTACAGTTATGATGTTGCAAAAACTTGGACACAGCTGTGGGACTGAGTATGCACACATACACGTTCACACATATATGAAGTGATAAAAAATGTGATATACATAGGAATGAATAAGATGAAATACAAATCATGAAATAATTATATGGCAAATATGAATTGTTATGGGATAGACATTCTGGAAAGAGGTTTATTAGAGATGTGCCTTGAAAAGTGGATAAGATTTCAATTGATGGAGTGAATGAAGTAGCAGGACTGAAGTAAAAAATATTCCAGTAAGAAAAGGACAACAATAATAATTATATTTGCATGCAAAAGTCTATATAATGCACTATAGCAACAAAAGACAAAATTACATTATCATTTGAATACATGCAGAAAAACATTTGGAAAAAGAAAAAAACACGCTAAAACTTTCATGATAAACACATGGAACAAAATAGGAATGAAGGGAACTTCCTCAGTCTGATAAAAGGCATCTACTAAAACCTATAGTTGACATCATATTTACTGGTGAAAGACTGAATACTTTCTCCCTACATCAGACATAAGAACATGAGGTCTACTCTCGCTACTTCTATTCAGTTTTGCACTTGAGTTTCCAGATAGGGCAATTAGGCAACAAATGAATTACGAGGTTTCTAGATTGGTAGCTTGGACGGTAAAGCATCTGCCTACAATGCGGGAGACCGGGGTTCAATCCCTTGGTTGGGAAGATCCCCTGGAGAAGGAAATGGCAATCCACTCCAGTATTCATGCCTGGAAAATCCCATGGATCGAGGAGCCAGGTGGGCTACAGCCCATGGGGTCGCAAAGAGTCGGACATGACTGAGCTACTTCACTTCACTTCACTTTTAGATTGGAACGCAAAAGATAAAACTATCTCAACTATCTCAGCTTGTAAATGACATGATCTTGTTTATAGAAAATCCCAAGAAAAGTTCCAAAAAACCATTAGAACTAACAAAAAAATTCAGCATGGTTGCAAGAGACAAGATCAATGCACAGAAATCACTTATATTTCTATACATTGACAATGAAAATAATTTCATTCACAATAGCATCAAAAAGAATAGAGGACTTAGGAATAGATTTTTTTAAAGTACTATAGTCTGGGATGGGGCTTCCCTGGTGGCTTAGTGGTAAAGAACATGCATAAGAGACATAAGAGATGAGACATAAGAGATGAGGGTTCGATCCCGGGTCGGGAAGACCTCCTGGAGGAAGACATGGCAACCCACTTCAGTATTCTTGCCTAAAGAATCCCCATTGACAGAGGAACCTGGTGGGCTACAGCCCACAGGGTCCCAAAGAGTTGGACATGACTGAAGCGACTGAGCATGCAAGCCTAACCTGGGATGTTGTTGTTTACTCACTAAGTTGTGCTTGACTCTTTGTGACCCCATGGACTACCAGACTCCTCTGTCCATGGGATTTCCCAGGTAAGAATATTGGAATGGGTTGCCCTTTTCCTTTCAAATGGAACCTCTGACCCAGGGATTGAACTTGTGTCTCCTGCTTTGGCAGGCAGATTCTTTACCACTGAGCCACTAGGGAAGCCCGTGTATCCTGGGATACAGCTTCTCAGATAGCACCTCAGTATAACGTTATTGCTAATCATAAGGATCAGGTATTACAGTTACTAATTTTAAGGCTTCTTTATATATGGGAAGATACAAGAATCTGGGTTTAGTAAAATTTTTCCTGAGCTATAACATTCAAACTATCTAAAAGCCCTGTTATCCCTGTTCTCCCAGAGTACAGAGTATCTCCTTCCTGATCTTCACCTTGAATTTTTTTCTGGGGGTACTGAAGGTCAACAACCACAGTAGCCAATGATTCAATCCAGATGGGCTGATATAACTTCATCTGTGTCTTCAGCTTGCAGTTAAGTGCTGCAGATTGATAACATGGGTCTTAAAAGCTGAATCTTAGCAGCCTGAGTCTAATTTAATGACTTCATCTAGTTTAATATAATACTTCTAAAAGGTGGATGTTATCTTTTCTATTTTATACTAAAGAAGCCAAAGATCAAAAAGGTTAAATACTTTGTTTAACAATATAAATTTTCTGTTAGTCACACAAATTTTCTGTGACTAACACAGAAAATTGCAGAAGTTAAACACATGTACACCTGTGTGTGCATGTATGTTTCTGTGACTCCCCCAAAGAAGAAGCATAATAGATAAGGAAACTAGTTAATTGTCTATTTTTGATGTATGAAGAGATAGAAGTACTAATAGGTTGAAGCAATATTAATTGATATTTTNACACATGTATACCTGTGTGTGCATGTATGTTTCTGTGACTCCCCCAAAAAAGAAGCATAATAGATAAGGAAACTAGTTAATTGTCTATTTTTGATGTATGAAGAGACAGAAGTACAAATAGGTTGAAGCAATATTAATTGATATTTTATTATAACACTCCATAAGAAGGAAAAGTTAGATTTAAACATTTTATCACATATATTGAATGACTTTATTCTAAATTTGTACAAATAAAATCTCTGCACAGCAATATACCATTACAGATGTAAGGAAGAAAAGAAAACTGGATACAAAGATTTGGCTGAAAATGTGCAGTCCAAGACTACAAAATATCACTGCAAAACCCACTGAATAAATTTCACTTGTAAGAAAATGAGTGTGTGAATAGTCTTTGCTCTAAATTTGTAATTATGTCAAGCCATACATTTCCTTAAACCCTCTTCAGATTTGTTTAATTTTTAAAATGTGCTCTTCTAAGAATTGCTTCAGGGAGAAATAGCTAATAAAGGCATTAAAAAGAAATTCCTCATGACATTGCAATTTATATTGCATGTTTTACAAAGTCAGCCATAAAATTTTAAGATGCCACCCAAAAATCTGAAAACTGTAGGCCTCATATCATCCATTAACAAACCAAATATTAGTTTTCCAGGCAAAGTCAGACAAGATCTTCCTTAGATAATATACCAATAAATGTCTAAGCCCTGACTCCCCAAATATAGATTTCAAGCATTTATCAGTAGGAATATGTTGGCTTCTCTCCCTTACTTTGAAACTGCAGTTGGGAACAATAATTTATAATGTAGTGGGAATTGAAAACACTTACAGGTTTCTGAAGTAATGTCAGCACCTTAAATTACATTCAAGAAGAAAGTGGTGGCCAGTGCAATCTATCTTGCTACGTCTTCTGAGATGCACGTATTCATGTAAACTGAAGAACGCAAAACAACAAAGAACTGTTCCACTGAAATGCAAAGTAAGTACAATGAGACAACAGAGCTCATTCAGCCTCACTTAGAGAAATGTAACTTTTAAAAATGAGCAGTCAGTTAAGGCATTAATTGAGAAATAATTCAATTATTTAATTAACCAACATTTTAGGCTATCGTATGCTTACATATTTGTTTCTGCAACAAATTAAAATATTTCTGGAAGAATGTAGGGCATACATTATGAATGAACTAGCTATAGAAAATTTTCATTCCCCCATTTACCTAGTAAAGTGTTCTATATATAAGATAAGGACATAATCCTGATTAAGCAAGTACTGATCTGAAGGCTTTTTTTATGAATTTTTTTTCTTCTCAGTGGCTGTTTAAGTGGCAGATATTATTCAATAAATTTCATAAAGACATTTTATATATGTTTCCATTAGTTTAGAGTTCAAAGCAATGTCACTCAATATTGACCTTTTAAAGACCACAGTTCTGACCTTGTACTATGTAATTTTGTAATAAACTCAGCTATTTCCCTCCACTCTCACTATGTGCTCCTTCCTGGGTATATAGTTCCGGCTAGAACTATTCTTATCAGTGCAAGAGGAATTCAAGAATACTGTTTCATTACAGAAATCCTCAGCAAACTAAGATTAGTGGGAAACTTCCTTTACTGGACAAAATGTTTCAAAAGAAAACATACTTTTAACCCACATACTTAATAGTAAAATACTGATTATATTTATTTTAAAATTAGGAAAACATAATATTCATTCTCACCATCCTGGTTCAATATTGTGTTCAAAGCACCAGCCAGCGAAATAAGAGAAGGAAAAGAAATGAAAGGTGTACAGATTGGAAAGCACAAAATGAAAATTGCCCTTATTCACAGATATCATGATTGCCTATGTAAAAAATTCCAAGAAATTTTGAAAAACAATCCTAGAACTAATAACTGAATTCACCATATATTTGTATATATATGCACCAAAATAGAATGAAACAAGTATAATTCTGATGAAATATGTGCAGGATCTATTTAGTAAAAAATATAAAATACAAGAAATTGGAGACCTAAATAACAGGAAAGACATTATGATCCCGGAATTGGAAGACAATATATTTAACATATTAATTCTCCCCAATTTTATCTCTAGATTCAATGTAATTCTTTTAAAAATCCCTGGAGAGATGACGGAGGAATAGGATGGGGAGAACACTCTCTCCCTCACTACTTCATCAAAAGAACATTTCAAGCTGAATAAACTCCACAANGAATATCATTCTAGGGCATCAAATAATGCCTGCTTTAACATTAACTAATACTTTATTGATTGATAATGATTTTAATTCATCTTCATCCCCCCAAATATTGGCCTTTTAAGTGACATGCAAACCCTAAACAGAATTGGTGGCAATTGAACTAATGGAGAAGAGGATCCACGTAAAGATCTAGCCTACTCAGCATAAATGTGAACCATGCTTTATTTTCTTTGCTCCTATCGGCCACTATCCTCTTAGAAAGATACCAAAGGATGCCTAGGTATCATCTTCACCTTCCAAGTATAACGGCGCAGTAGTAGAATGAGGCCACAGACTGGATGTGGGTCAATCACAGTCAGGTCACTGAAGTCAAGTCTGAAATATGCTGAGACAAGCACAAGTCAACAGAAGAGTCTTAATTATCAGGCAAGTATTGGAAATGCCCAGAAAGTTTACTTAAGAGAGCCATCTGAAGACCAGAAGATCTTCCCTGAGGGGATCATTCTCATTTACAGCATGGCTTTTTATCTAAAACATAAATAATAGACTTGGAGAGCTCTCCTCATGGTTGCTGAAACTCTGTCTGTTCTCTGGGCCAATGCTAGTCAGCTATTCCAGTTCTCACACTGAAAAAGTGGGCACTGGAACACTCTGTCTACAACAACTCCCAGATGAGATGGAGGAGAACAACAGGTCTACAGAGAAGAATCCCTCCACTTTAAGTCCAAAAGAGAGCTGATGATTTCCTCCTCCCAGATGGCTATGCAGATTAAACTGAGAAGCCTCTAAGATCACATCTATGCTGCTTTCCTCAGGCCAAGCAACTGATTGCTCTCCAAAAACAGGTGAACAAAAGTCAAAGGTAAAGCGCTGTCCACATCTTTACTACCTGCATCATTAACTTCTATCCTCTCAAACTACAGAGGTGATGAAATACAGGAGCTTTTATTTTTTTAATTTTCTCCTAGTAGCATTCTGAATTATAAATAATACAATAAAAGATCATGTTTTATTTTGCCCTCAATCTCATATGGATTTGAAGCATGTGGCTTTTTTTTGGAGGGAGGGTGCATGGGGTGGAAAGAGCAGGTTAATTAGTGGTTTGAAGTGATGATTCTTAGGAGTGGTATACGGAATTTCATTAAGTAAGAGTAGGGTATTATTACTTGCACCAGAGATCATGCTAAAAACAAAGCATACATTTTAAATCAGGGTCACGGTGAGGTAAGGGAGGCAGTGGTACACATAAGTAAACACACAGGTCAGAGGTCACAAGGCATGGTATAAGACTCTCCATTGTGCATATTGCAGCATTAGCATTCAGTCCTGGAACTCATGGAACAGATGACTGTTCTAGTGAAACCCCGTCTTCTACACTTGGTTTCACTGTGAGCATTTTAGGTAACAAAACTACACATTTATAATATATATTCCCTCCAGCAGGTCTTTTCCTCGCAGATTTATCTCTATTTTATTGGTTGTTGCATTTTGAATTATCTTTACATCTCAGGAAAACTGCTCCTTTTTTGTTTCTCACAAATTTCCCTTTTCTCCCTCTTTGTTATTCATAAGCCTGCTTCAAGACATTGAGTTTTACAATAAGAAGTGTTGCAAGACTACCTTTCTTCCTGTAATATGGGAGCACTAGGGAAAAAAAAAAAAAANATGGCTGAGTAATACTCCATTGTGTATGTGTACCACAGCTTAAAGCTCTTAATGTAGTAATGTTTACAAATGGTGGGCATAGGATAAGTAATAGCCAGTTGTTGAAAGGGAGAAGGGAGGGGCAGTCTAGTTACTAAAGCAAACACACAAAGCACTGGAGTATAACTGAAGACCTACTCCCCCTCCCCGCCCCCGAAATTCCTCAAATAAATCCCTTAATGATGCCGCCTTCAATGGCTTATATATGAATATCATTCTAGGGCATCAAATAATGCCTGCTTTAACATTAACTAATACTTTATTGATTGATAATGATTTTAATTCATCTTCATCCCCCCAAATATTGGCCTTTTAAGTGACATGCAAACCCTAAACAGAATTGGTGGCAATTGAACTAATGGAGAAGAGGATCCACGTAAAGATCTAGCCTACTCAGCATAAATGTGAACCATGCTTTATTTTCTTTGCTCCTATTGGCCACTATCCTCTTAGAAAGATACCAAAGGATGCCTAGGTATCATCTTCACCTTCCAAGTATAACGGCGCAGTAGTAGAATGAGGCCACAGACTGGGTGTGGGTCAATCACAGTCAGGTCACTGAAGTCAAGTCTGAAATATGCTGAGACAAGCACAAGTCAACAGAAGAGTCTTAATTATCAGGCAAGTATTGGAAATGCCCAGAAAGTTTACTTAAGAGAGCCATCTGAAGACCAGAAGATCTTCCCTGAGGGGATCATTCTCATTTACAGCATGGCTTTTTATCTAAAACATAAATAATAGACTTGGAGAGCTCTCCTCATGGTTGCTGAAACTCTGTCTGTTCTCTGGGCCAATGCTAGTCAGCTATTCCAGTTCTCACACTGAAAAAGTGGGCACTGGAACACTCTGTCTGCAACAACTCCCAGTAGAGATGGAGGAGAACAACAGGTCTACAGAGAAGACTCCCTCCACTTTAAGTCCAAAAGAGAGCTGATGATTTCCTCCTCCCAGATGGCTATGCAGATTAAACTGAGAAGCCTCTAAGATCACATCTATGCTGCTTTCCTCAGGCCAAGCAACTGATTGCTCTCCAAAAACAGGTGAACAAAAGTCAAAGGTAAAGCGCTGTCCACATCTTTACTACCTGCATCATTAACTTCTATCCTCTCAAACTACAGAGGTGATGAAATACAGGAGCTTTTATTTTTTTAATTTTCTCCTAGTAGCATTCTGAATTATAAATAATACAATAAAAGATCATGTTTTATTTTGCCCTCAATCTCATATGGATTTGAAGCATGTGGCTTTTTTTTGGAGGGAGGGTGCATGGGGTGGAAAGAGCAGGTTAATTAGTGGTTTGAAGTGATGATTCTTAGGAGTGGTATACGGAATTTCATTAAGTAAGAGTAGGGTATTATTACTTGCACCAGAGATCATGCTAAAACCAAAGCATACATTTTAAATCAGGGTCACGGTGAGGTAAGGGAGGCAGTGGTACACATAAGTAAACACACAGGTCAGAGGTCACAAGGCATGGTATAAGACTCTCCATTGTGCATATTGCAGCATTAGCATTCAGTCCTGGAACTCATGGAACAGATGACTGTTCTAGTGAAACCCCGTCTTCTACACTTGGTTTCACTGTGAGCATTTTAGGTAACAAAACTACACATTTATAATATATATTCCCTCCAGCAGGTCTTTTCCTCGCAGATTTATCTCTATTTTATTGGTTGTTGCATTTTGAATTATCTTTACATCTCAGGAAAACTGCTCCTTTTTTGTTTCTCACAAATTTCCCTTTTCTCCCTCTTTGTTATTCATAAGCCTGCTTCAAGACATTGAGTTTTACAATAAGAAGTGTTGCAAGACTACCTTTCTTCCTGTAATATGGGAGCACTAGGGAAAAAAAAAATTCACCTCTAAGATCCGGCAAGGAGAAAAGGGAGGAAAAGCAAGGGATGAAGGAGAGAACATTTCTGAGCAAGCAATCCTACCCACCTACTCTGTTGCCCTGTCCTGAGTTGAGCATCAAACACGATTAGGCCAAGTTAAACAAACAACCTCTAAGGAAGGTATGGATTCTTCTGTAAATATGTCCTAATGATTTATTGCCTGACACTTCTGACTTTCTCACAGAACTGGGTTTAAATCATTGACCTGGTATGGAGCTGTAGGGCAGCACTACTCGTCTTTTAGAAAGGTAGATGCTTAATATGTGGCAGCATAACAAGTCTGAGTAAACTGAAAAGACTGGAAGTGCTGCCCGTATCCAAACACCAGGGCAAGGTGAAAAAAAAAAAAATGCTGATATATTTCAAATTACCCAGGCAAAGTACTAAGACATACCCTTTTACAAAATCTCCAGACTTGTTGTATTAGAAAACTATGGCCTTCTTTATGAACACAAGTGAGGGGGTAGGTGGTGGTAAGAAAGAGGAAGGAACAAGAGTGAGAGAACATATACTGACTATAATCATTAGGATTCATTTATTTAACGTTAATTTCTCCCATCCATTCTTCTTAGGTACTTCAACTAGTGTGTCTTCAAAAAAGACTAACTAGAAAACTGTTTCTGGGTTTAATAATTTTAAAATAAGAAATTTATGAAAGATTATGTTGAAAACTAAAGGACAGAATCTAAATCTGAAGTTTAAAAATGTTACAATTTATCTTTTATAACAATGTTAATTGAATTCAAAGTTCAGTTTTTGAGTTTGTTCATGTAAATACTTGATATGATGAGTAGTACAAGGATGATCAAATCAGATTTCCTTCTCTCTGAAACTTGCCAACCTGGGTAAAGTCAAATTGTATCAGGTAAATGTCTTAAGTAAAGTCCAGTAAAGCATTAAGTAATTCCAAGGAATGAGACATTACATCTAATTATTAAGTAAGAGTTTTCTCAGAGCAAATGGTGACTGACTCACACAGATTTTGTAAATGGATAACGTTTCTCTAAGTTCAAGGAGTGATGAGGACACAATCTCTGACACCATTCTGAAAGCAGAATAAATATTCATAATACGTATGCCAAATAAATTAACCCACTGTAGACAAATATGAGTTATAGAGCTAGTACAGGGAATAAACTTTCAGCTATAAGATGAATAAAGTCTGAGGATCTAATGAAAACCATGGTGACTATAGTTGATAACACTTTATCATGTAATAAAAATTTGCTGAGAGTAGAACTTAAATATTTTCACACTCACCAAACAAACAAAAATCTTAGGTAATCTGGATAAAATCCTTGAAAGTTACAGGTTAACAAAACTGAAATAGAAAACCTGAATAATCTTACGTCAAAGAAATTAGAATTGTGATTTAAAACCTTCCTACAAGGAAAATTTGGGCTTCCCCAGTGGCTCAATGGTAAAGAATCTGCCTGCCAATGCAGGAGACATGGGTTCCCTGCTGGGGTTGGGAAGGTCCCCTGGATACAAAAATGGTAACCCACTCTAGGATTCTTCCCTGGGAAATCCCATAGACAGAGGGAACTGCAGGGCTACAGTCCATGAGTTTGCAAAAGAATTGGACACAATTTAGCAACTAAGCAACAACAACAAAGAAAACTTAATCCCATATAGGTTCACTGGTGAATTCAATTCAAAATTTAAGAAAACAATATTAATCCTATGGAAACTCACTCTAAAAACAGAGAATGGAGCAATGAGGTCAACAATGATGGTTGGTTTGAGAGATTCACAACGTTGAAGAAAATAAAACACTAGAAATGGTTAAGTATAAATAGTTAAGTAGAATGGTAGATTGTGAGGTTAGTAGGGGAGATAACTTGACTCTAAGAATATGGAGGACAGAGGTAAGAAGGTCCTGGTGAGGATGAAGGAGAGGAAAGTGATGCTGTGTGATGTGAAACCATGGTAGTCAGAAAGAGTAATTTCAAATTTTAAAATCTTAGAAGTGGTTTCAGTGATAATATAGTCCAAATTCTGATTAATGATGTGATGTATATGAACATCAGGGTAATTTTGAAATTACCTAAGATAATGATGAAACTGAAAAAGAAGGAAAATTAGGGGTCTAGTGATAAAACTCGTATGGAATAGAGAAGGCTGCCATTACATGTGTTTAGAGACAAGAACAAAGATGGGAAGAACTTTCTGATTCCAGGGCTTTTCTATCCTCTGTGGAGTAATTACTATATATCAGCTGGTGTTGTAGACACAAACCTTAATTATGACATTTTATACTAACTATAGAGTTGCTTGCTCCTTGGAAGAAAAGCTAAGACAAACTGAGACAGTGAATTAAAAATCAGAGACATCATCTTGCTGACAACAGCCCATATAGTCAAAGCTATGGTTTTTCCAGTATTCATGTATGGATGTGAGATTTGGACTATAAAGAAGAATTGACACTTTTGAACTGTGGTGTTGGAGAAGACTCTTGAGAGTCCCTTGGACAGCAAGGAGATCAAACCAGTCAATCCTAAAGGAAATCAATCCTGAATATTCTTTGGAAGAACTGATAAGGAAGCTGAAGCTCTAATATTTTGTCTACTTGTTTTGAAGAGCTGACTCATTGGAAAAGACCCTGATGCTGAGAAAGAAGGCAGGAAGAGAAGGAGACGACAGAGGATAAGGTGGCTGGATGTCATCACCAAGTCAATGGACAAGAGTTTTAGCAAGCTCTAGGAGATGGTGAAGGACAGGGAAGCCTGGCATGCTTCAGTCCATGGGGTCACAAAGAGTCAGACGTGACTGCGTGACTGAACAACTGCAACAGTTGGAGTTGTTAAGTATGTATTAATAAGTATATATTCACGATCATACTGAGATGCCAAGATTAATATATTATCCAAGATCTCCTATCTAAACAGTGATGGAGGCAGAACATAAACATCATTTTAAAAGTGCCTTAAAGTCCATATTCTTCCTGATAAATCATCAGCCTCATCACACAAAAATATCTGAAAGCAATGTAGTGTAATTAGAGAAGTCCAGTAGCATTTACTGAGCTTTTACTATGTGCCATGGGAAGTGCTAGATATTTTACATATGTCATTTTATATGATATTCACAGGAACCCAAAGAAGCCAATATTATGTATTTCCATTTTAGGAGAGGAAGGAATTTATATTTATAGAAAATTTTGAAATTCTTAGGTAGTAAGGTTAATGAACTAGGAGTCATAAGTTCTGACTCCAAAAGCTACTATTCTGTACTCTTTCTTAGATTGTGTTTGAGTCTCACTGTGTGAAAGTGTTAATCACTCAGTTATGTCCGACTACTAATGACCCCATGAACTATAGCCCACCAGGCTCTTCTGTCCATGGAATGCTTCAGGCAAAAATACTGGAATGGGTAGCCATTCCCTTTTCCAAGGAATTTTCCTGGCCCAGGGATGGAACCCAGTTCTCCTGCATTGCAGGAAGATTCTTTACCACCTGAGCTACCAGGGAAGCCCCAAGTATTTTCCACAAGGTTGATAACATTCTAGGGAGAAGAATGGCATGCAAGACTGCCAGACGTGTTGAGTTCCAGAAGACAGTTTGGAATACATCACTATTCCTAGGGTAAGGCCTTCCCACAAAAAGTTGAGGGGTGTTCCAATGTTCACCCAAGTCATTTTTGCCCTTGTCTTCTATTCTTCATAAGCAGCTAGGCAATACTAACAGAGGCTGGAACAAGGCGGTCAAGAAGTAATTGACCCCACTGATCATGCTGATGTGACTGAATAGAAATATTCCTTATGAAGAAGAAAGGAATAAAAGGAGAAGAAAAGGAAGTGAAGTCTTCACTTTTTTCTTGAAGTCATGACATGGATTAAACTGAATCTCTATTTATTACAGAAGCAGATCTACTTTTTCTACCCAGGATTGAGGTCATAAAATAATCTGTTGGGATTAAACGGTATAATTAGGACACAGAACATTTATTTCTACTGCTTTAGGTTAAGAGAAATTATTTATCTAACAATCCATTAATTCAATGCTCATATCCCTTTAATCCATCTAATTTTACTTTTTGGTTGTAGCCACTGAAAATCAAATGTTTTAAGGCACTGTAGAAACAATTACCAGTTTACTCCTACTAAACTGATAAAATGATCCAATTTATTAGATTATTTTACTTTAGTCCCTATAGAATGCTGAGAGGAAATATAAGCTGAATAATGTGAGCTAGAATTTTGAGAAATCTCATTAAAAACTATTTTAATAGACACTATTTTATTTGGACCAAAGAAGGCACATTCCCTTCAAGATGCACATATTTGAACCTTGGAGACAATGTTCTTTCCGTTTTCTAGTCTAGGCATGTAAAGAATTAACAGAAGGAAACTTAAAGACATATTCCCAGTTTACAGGTTTACAGCCATAATTTAAGGTGCTCTGGATTGTCTACCCTGAAGAAGGCAATGGCACTCCACTCCAGTATTCTTGTCTGGAAAATCCCATGGGCAGGGGAGCCTGGTAGGCTCCATGAGGTCACTAAGAGTCGGGCACAACTGAGCGACTTCACTTTCACTTTTCACTTTCATACATTGGAGAAGGAAATGGCAACCCACTCCAGTGTTCTTGCCTGGAGAATCCCAGGCACGGGGGAGGAGCCTGATGGGCTGCTGTCTATAGGGTTGCACAGAGTCGGACACAACTGAAGTGACTTAGCAGTAGCAGGATTGCCTATCCAGTGTCACTTAGTTCAGGCTAGAATTTAGGCAGTATCAGCAGATACATGGACATCCTTTCAAGAGGTCAGCTATAGCCAGGGATATCTAGCTACACTGTAGGTTTAAGCTCCCAGAGGGGTACTCAGGTTCTACTCTTCTTCATCTTTATAGAGTGAAAGTGAGAACAAGCTTTTAAGTGGAAGGTAAATAATATGAATTTCCACATCTAAAAGCCTCCCTCAGTTTAGAAAACTGTTGGACATACTAACTGCCCAGAAGCTGCAGGAAAAACAAACAAACAAAAATCAGTGTATCATTAAAGATCTCTCCCTAACTGGCCTCCTTGT
>SJYW01016406.1:584536-608259 GCA_006410735.1 Raphicerus campestris | reverse complement strand
TAAGCTGAGTTATAGAAAAAATATTTTATTTCTTGTATACCAGAGTGTAGGGCCTAGGATTCCACAGCAGTTGCAGTGGGATTATAATGACATCAGGAACACAGAAAATGGAAGTATCAGTTCCAAATAGAAGAACTGAGAAACATTTTGTATATGGGGAAGGAACTGATGGTACTCTCAAAAGGACTGAAGAAACTCGAATGCAAAGACTGCTACAGATGTGCAGCCAGCAGTAAGGGAGCAAACAGCATCTTTGGGCCAATAAGAGCATGATAGCCCTGCCTTCCTCTGGCCAAAAGAGTTAGGGTAAGAAGGATATAACTGAAACTCAGAAAAAGGATATATTATAGTTGGGGAGTTGTGGCTTTGGATAGAGGAATATAGGCACTGCAAAAAAAAAAAAAATCCCTAAATATTTCACTCCCCCCAGTCTTCCATCTCCTGCCAGTACTGCCCCCCTCCCCACCACCTGCAATGTTCAAACCCGATGAGAAACCAGAAGGCAAGAAGTCCAGATAATAAAAGCCCAAAGTGGTCAGCCTCCCAGGTTAGTGAGCTGCACAGAGAGTGGACCTGGAGGGATAAACTGAAGAATGACTAGCACAGGGTTGATCATCAAAGGAGAGTACCTTAAGCTAAGGAAACCAAATGAATAAAGTCAGAGAAGTAGGGAATTCCAGAACTTGTCAATAATCCACTGTTCGAGTACCTTAGGGTGGTAGTTTGAGATAAAGCAGACTTGGTTCAGGAAACAAGAAGGTGGAAGGAATTGAAAGAACTCTGTTGAGAAACTCCCATCAGGAAACCCAGCACAGTAGGACATGACTGATTTCTGTGTGATAATCCAACAGTCATATCCCCAGTCTTAACATCAGGGAGTGAGAACTAGAGAATGTGACTAGGCTGATAGTTTTCTAATTATATAATAATGAATCATGTTATAATAAGTTTGTATTGATTTGCACAGGGCCATCCCCATCAAGTTCTGAACTCTCTGTCACTTATGTTTTTCAGCAGAGAACAGCCTGTGAAGATCCTTAATCATTGGTCTTGATCACTCCAGTTTTCCTTCAATGCTGAGGGACCAGTGAGGCCCTGCTAAATGTGGTGTGACAGGTGCATTTACATCACTGTCATATGGGAAAATTCCTCTGCGTGGTGTAAAATCACACAGGCATGTGTTGTAGCTAATTAACTGGATGACAACCAATCCCTCAAGTCTTTTCCAACATTATTGCTTTCCCAGGTTTTCACACCCATCATGTCAACACATGTTACCTCAGTCTGTTAGCTTATCTTTTTGCTAGCAATCTAACATTAATTTACCAACAGATTGTTTGACCTTTCTCCATTCTTTTTTGGTTGTTTTGCCTTCTTTAATATTTGTAACATCTCCTGAGACAATATCTATTTAAAATTCTATTGACACACAGCTTCCTGCATCTTCTAAAGGAATTTACCATAGCGCAGCAAATCATACTTTAAAATGGTTACACTTTTCTCCAGAAACATGCCAGTCCATTCTTACAATTTCACCTCTCTTCAAGACAGGAGATCACCTATACTGGGTCACTGTTTGATGCCAAGCACTCTATTAGTAGAATGCTATGTACATTGCATGTTAATGGAGGACAGAGGAGTCTGGTGGGCTACAGTCCATGGGGTCACAAAGAGTTGGACATAGTGACTGAACAATAAGAAAAACAGCACTGCATGTTAACTTGCTCCTCGGAAAGAAAGAAAATACTTTGTCACTTTTTTCATACAGCCTTATGGTTTAGAGTGATCTTACAGTCTGTTCAGCATCACATAACCACAGTGTTTCTGAGCCAGAATCTCTATGCACGCCCCCTTGATATGAGAAACCAGTCTTTCCCCCATACCACGCTCTGTGCAGTGTGCCACTATTCTCCTTGGCACTCCACAGATGACCAAAATGGCCACCTTAAAATATAAAATCATATGAGCCATTAACTTTTTCGTGTGAATGAACTATTGTTGATTTTCCCAAGAGTGTTTACATTTTATAAGAGGTAGCAAGGAAAAAAAAATCCTCCAAGAAGTGACTCTAAGAGTGGTTTTCAGGCACACCAACTGACTGTCTCTGTTACTTTTGAATAAATTTTGGGGCACTCACAATTTAATATACAGTTTTATCAATGTTTCTGATAGAACTGATTTAATTGTTGTACAAGTAAGAGTTGTCAGAGACTGAACATTTTGTTTTGCATAGCAAGGTAACATTTTTATTCTTCCAAACATATCACTCAGCTCTTAGTTTTTCACCATGGTATTGATTTAGTGCTGCAATGAGAGTGTTGTGAACCACCAGCAGCAGCCATGGTCCCTTCCCTTTATACAAACAGTGACACATATGACTTAAGATAGTCTGTGCTATAGAAATGCTGGGGTTGTCTTCCTGGAACCATGAGAGGTTGAAGACAAAGGCTAAGCTTCTTAATAACTTTTGCCTGGAAGGAACTCTAATTAACTATAAAGTCATTTTTCATATCCATCAGGAAATTTTCTAAATCAGATAATAGTGCCTCTTGGACCATCTAGGTAATGCTGTCCATTTCAAGATGGTCTTGGAGAGGAAGTAGTTACTGGAAATCTCTTGGGAATTTCTTGGGAAAATCCCTTGGGAATTTTCTTTGAAGCTTCAGGATTTCAGCAATGCACCATGGGGAAAAAATGGCCTCTCTATAGTGGGTTCATGGGGAAATAGCCACCTACAACCAATCCATGAGAATGGTAGCTAGTTTTATCTTGATATTGGCTCTTAATATTAAGAATAGTAGAATAGTGCACTGTCCATAGAAGGTTCTCAATAAATATGTGCTAAAAAATGAATGAATTCTTAACATTTCTTGACTGTACTAGGAAATGTCAGATACTTTGCTAAAGGTTAAAAATGCAAATATTAAGTAAAACATCATAGCTGCCAGAAAGGCGCTCTTAGCTGTAAAGGGAAATACATAATTGAGTAGAAGTACAGGGTTCACATCTGTAAAGCATCCTAAGAGACTCCATATTCTAAACACAACACGCATATTATGAAGCAGGCAAGGTCAACCTCTATCCATTAACTGGCAACTGTGATGTAAAATTATAGTCTTCATTTTTACAAAAAATTGCTGAGGAAAATTATGAGGAAGAGAGCTTAGCAAAACGTCAGGTATACTCTTCTTATGGAATCATAATTTTGAAAAAAAATCTGTTCTTTTTGTTCTCTTCATTTCATTTTTTTAATTTTAAAGAAGTATTTATTTTTATTTCTGGCTGCATTTGATATTCATTGCTGTGCATGGGCTTTCTCTAGCTGCCATAAACAGGGACTCTTCTTTGCTGTGGTATATGGGGTTCTCAATGTGGTGGTTCTTTTACTGTGGAACACAGGCTCTAGGCACACAGGATTCAGTAATTGCAGCATGCGGGCTGAGTAGCTTTGGTTCTCCAGCCCTGGAGTGCGTGGACTTCAGTAGTTGTAGCACATGGATTTAGTTGCTCCAAGACGTGTGGAATCTTCCTGGAACAAGGATCAACCCCATGTCCCCTGCATTGGTAGGTAGATTCTTATTCACTGTACTACCGGGAAGTCTTGGTCTGTTATTTTTTAAATAAAATTTTTGTGAGTCCAATACAAATACACAGCAAGGCAAAAATCATAATTGTATAGCTCTATAAATTATCTCAGAGAAGGCAATGGCACCCCACTCCAGTACTCTTGCCTGGAAAGCCCCATGGACGGAGGGGCCTGGTGGGCTGCAGTCCATGGGGTCGCTAAGAGTCGGGCACAACTGAGCGACTTCACTTTTCACTTTCATGCATTGGAGAAGGAAAAGGCAACCCAGTCCAGTGTTCTTGCCTGGAGAATCCCAGGGACAGGGGAGCCTGGTGGGCTGCCGTGTACAGGGTCGCATAGAGTCAAACACAACTGAAGCGACGTGGCAGCAGCAGCAGGAGCACGAATTATCTAAAAAATAATGTTTATGCTAAGTGTCACTTAGGTTGAGAATCAGAATATTACAGGCTCTCACACTTATCCATTCCTTCATCACTGTACACTGTCTCTTTCTCAGTGGCAGTTACTACTCTCACTGCCAGCACCATAGATTAGTTACATCTCTTTTTGATCTTTTTATAAAGGATTTATCATTATGTACCTTGTTAATTGGCTTCTTCTTTCCAATATTTTGTTCAGGATATTCATTCATGTTGTTGTACTGGACAGTAGCTCACTGCTTTTGTTCTATAATGTCCCAATGCATAAATATCTTATGATTTAACTTTGTTACACAGTTGAAGAATTCAGTTATTTCTACTCTTCTGGTTAATGCTGTTATGAACATTCTTATACATGTCTTTTGTTGCACAAATGTGTGAAGTTGTGTGTGTCTGTGCTCTAAGGTATAAACTTAAGAGTAGAAATGCTAGTTAGTAAGATATTTATCTATCTATCTACCTATCTATTTACCTACCTATATTTCAAAATTTAGTTCGATTCAGTTCAGTCACTCAGTCATGTCTGACACTTTCTGACTCCATGAACCACAGCACGCCAGGCCTTCCTGTCCATCACCAACTCCTGAGTTTACCCAAACTCATGTCCATTGAGTCAGTGATGCCATATAACCATCTCATTCTCTGTCATCCCCTTCTCCTCCTGCCTTCAATCTTTGCCAACATCAGGGTGTTTTCAAATGAGTCATTTCTTCACATCAGATGGCCAAAATACTGGAGTTTCAGCTTCAACATCAGTCCTTCCAATGAACACCCAGGACTGATTTACTTTACGATGGAATGGTTGGATCTCCTTGCTATCCAAGGGACTCTCAAGAGTCCTCTCCAACATCACAGTTCAAAAGCATCAATTCTTCAGNAAATCATAATTGTATAGCTCTATAAATTATCTCAGAGAAGGCAATGGCACCCCACTCCAGTACTCTTGCCTGGAAAGCCCCATGGACGGAGGGGCCTGGTGGGCTGCAGTTCATGGGGTCGCTAAGAGTCGGGCACAACTGAGCGACTTCACTTTTCACTTTCATGCATTGGAGAAGGAAAAGGCAACCCAGTCCAGTGTTCTTGCCTGGAGAATCCCAGGGACAGGGGAGCCTGGTGGGCTACCGTGTACAGGGTCGCATAGAGTCAAACACAACTGAAGCGACGTGGCAGCAGCAGCAGGAGCACGAATTATCTAAAAAATAATGTTTATGCTAAGTGTCACTTAGGTTGAGAATCAGAATATTACAGGCTCTCACACTTATCCATTCCTTCATCACTGTACACTGTCTCTTTCTCAGTGGCAGTTACTACTCTCACTGCCAGCACCATAGATTAGTTACATCTCTTTTTGATCTTTTTATAAAGGATTTATCATTATGTACCTTGTTAATTGGCTTCTTCTTTCCAATATTTTGTTCAGGATATTCATTCATGTTGTTGTACTGGACAGTAGCTCACTGCTTTTGTTCTATAATGTCCCAATGCATAAATATCTTATGATTTAACTTTGTTACACAGTTGAAGAATTCAGTTATTTCCACTCTTCTGGTTAATGCTGTTATGAACATTCTTATACATGTCTTTTGTTGCACAAATGTGTGAAGTTGTGTGTGTCTGTGCTCTAAGGTATAAACTTAAGAGTAGAAATGCTAGTTAGTAAGATATTTATCTATCTATCTACCTATCTATTTACCTACCTATATTTCAAAATTTAGTTCGATTCAGTTCAGTCACTCAGTCATGTCTGACACTTTCTGACTCCATGAACCACAGCACGCCAGGCCTTCCTGTCCATCACCAACTCCTGAGTTTACCCAAACTCATGTCCATTGAGTCAGTGATGCCATATAACCATCTCATTCTCTGTCATCCCCTTCTCCTCCTGCCTTCAATCTTTGCCAACATCAGGGTGTTTTCAAATGAGTCATTTCTTCACATCAGATGGCCAAAATACTGGAGTTTCAGCTTCAACATCAGTCCTTCCAATGAACACCCAGGACTGATTTACTTTACGATGGAATGGTTGGATCTCCTTGCTATCCAAGGAACTCTCAAGAGTCCTCTCCAACATCACAGTTCAAAAGCATCAATTCTTCAGTGCTCAGTTTTCTTCACAGTCCAACTCTCACATCCATACATGACTACTGGAAAAACCATAGACTTGACTAGATGGACCTTTGTTGACAAAGTAGTGTCTCTGCTTTTGAATATACTATCTAGGTTGGTCATAACTTTCCTTCCAAGGANGCCATCCCCATCAAGTTCTGAACTCTCTGTCACTTATGTTTTTCAGCAGAGAACAGCCTGTGAAGATCCTTAATCATTGGTCTTGATCACTCCAATTTTCCTTCAATGCTGAGGGACCAGTGAGGCCCTGCTAAATGTGGTGTGACAGGTGCATTTACATCACTGTCATATGGGAAAATTCCTCTGCGTGGTGTAAAATCACACAGGCATGTGTTGTAGCTAATTAACTGGATGACAACCAATCCCTCAAGTCTTTTCCAACATTATTGCTTTCCCAGGTTTTCACACCCATCATGTCAACACATGTTACCTCAGTCTGTTAGCTTATCTTTTTGCTAGCAATCTAACATTAATTTACCAACAGATTGTTTGACCTTTCTCCATTCTTTTTTGGTTGTTTTGCCTTCTTTAATATTTGTAACATCTCCTGAGACAATATCTATTTAAAATTCTATTGACACACAGCTTCCTGCATCTTCTAAAGGAATTTACCATAGCGCAGCAAATCATACTTTAAAATGGTTACACTTTTCTCCAGAAACATGCCAGTCCATTCTTACAATTTCACCTCTCTTCAAGACAGGAGATCACCTATACTGGGTCACTGTTTGATGCCAAGCACTCTATTAGTAGAATGCTATGTACATTGCATGTTAATGGAGGACAGAGGAGTCTGGTGGGCTACAGTCCATGGGGTCACAAAGAGTTGGACATAGTGACTGAACAATAAGAAAAACAGCACTGCATGTTAACTTGCTCCTCGGAAAGAAAGAAAATACTTTGTCACTTTTTTCATACAGCCTTATGGTTTAGAGTGATCTTACAGTCTGTTCAGCATCACATAACCACAGTGTTTCTGAGCCAGAATCTCTATGCACGCCCCCTTGATATGAGAAACCAGTCTTTCCCCCATACCACACTCTGTGCAGTGTGCCACCATTCTCCTTGGCACTCCACAGATGACCAAAATGGCCACCTTAAAATATAAAATCATATGAGCCATTAACTTTTTCGTGTGAATGAACTATTGTTGATTTTCCCAAGAGTGTTTACATTTTATAAGAGGTAGCAAGGAAAAAAAAATCCTCCAAGAAGTGACTCTAAGAGTGGTTTTCAGGCACACCAACTGACTGTCTCTGTTACTTTTGAATAAATTTTGGGGCACTCACAATTTAATATACAGTTTTATCAATGTTTCTGATAGAACTGATTTAATTGTTGTACAAGTAAGAGTTGTCAGAGACTGAACATTTTGTTTTGCATAGCAAGGTAACATTTTTATCCTTCCAAACATATCACTCAGCTCTTAGTTTTTCACCATGGTATTGATTTAGTGCTGCAATGAGAGTGTTGTGAACCACCAGCAGCAGCCATGGTCCCTTCCCTTTATACAAACAGTGACACATATGACTTAAGATAGTCTGTGCTATAGAAATGCTGGGGTTGTCTTCCTGGAACCATGAGAGGTTGAAGACAAAGGCTAAGCTTCTTAATAACTTTTGCCTGGAAGGAACTCTAATTAACTATAAAGTCATTTTTCATATCCATCAGGAAATTTTCTAAATCAGATAATAGTGCCTCTTGGACCATCTAGGTAATGCTGTCCATTTCAAGATGGTCTTGGAGAGGAAGTAGTTACTGGAAATCTCTTGGGAATTTCTTGGGAAAATCCCTTGGGAATTTTCTTTGAAGCTTCAGGATTTCAGCAATGCACCATGGGGAAAAAATGGCCTCTCTATAGTGGGTTCATGGGGAAATAGCCACCTACAACCAATCCATGAGAATGATAGCTAGTTTTATCTTGATATTGGCTCTTAATATTAAGAATAGTAGAATAGTGCACTGTCCATAGAAGGTTCTCAATAAATATGTGCTAAAAAATGAATGAATTCTTAACATTTCTTGACTGTACTAGGAAATGTCAGATACTTTGCTAAAGGTTAAAAATGCAAATATTAAGTAAAACATCATAGCTGCCAGAAAGGCGCTCTTAGCTGTAAAGGGAAATACATAATTGAGTAGAAGTACAGGGTTCACATCTGTAAAGCATCCTAAGAGACTCCATATTCTAAACACAACACGCATATTATGAAGCAGGCAAGGTCAACCTCTATCCATTAACTGGCAACTGTGATGTAAAATTATAGTCTTCATTTTTACAAAAAATTGCTGAGGAAAATTATGAGGAAGAGAGCTTAGCAAAACGTCAGGTATACTCTTCTTATGGAATCATAATTTTGAAAAAAAATCTGTTCTTTTTGTTCTCTTCATTTCATTTTTTTAATTTTAAAGAAGTATTTATTTTTATTTCTGGCTGCATTTGATATTCATTGCTGTGCATGGGCTTTCTCTAGCTGCCATAAACAGGGACTCTTCTTTGCTGTGGTATATGGGGTTCTCAATGTGGTGGTTCTTTTACTGTGGAACACAGGCTCTAGGCACACAGGATTCAGTAATTGCAGCATGCGGGCTGAGTAGCTTTGGTTCTCCAGCCCTGGAGTGCGTGGACTTCAGTAGTTGTAGCACATGGATTTAGTTGCTCCAAGACGTGTGGAATCTTCCTGGAACAAGGATCAACCCCATGTCCCCTGCATTGGTAGGTAGATTCTTATTCACTGTACTACCGGGAAGTCTTGGTCTGTTATTTTTTAAATAAAATTTTTGTGAGTCCAATACAAATACACAGCAAGGCAAAAATCATAATTGTATAGCTCTATAAATTATCTCAGAGAAGGCAATGGCACCCCACTCCAGTACTCTTGCCTGGAAAGCCCCATGGACGGAGGGGCCTGGTGGGCTGCAGTTCATGGGGTCGCTAAGAGTCGGGCACAACTGAGCGACTTCACTTTTCACTTTCATGCATTGGAGAAGGAAAAGGCAACCCAGTCCAGTGTTCTTGCCTGGAGAATCCCAGGGACAGGGGAGCCTGGTGGGCTACCGTGTACAGGGTCGCATAGAGTCAAACACAACTGAAGCGACGTGGCAGCAGCAGCAGGAGCACGAATTATCTAAAAAATAATGTTTATGCTAAGTGTCACTTAGGTTGAGAATCAGAATATTACAGGCTCTCACACTTATCCATTCCTTCATCACTGTACACTGTCTCTTTCTCAGTGGCAGTTACTACTCTCACTGCCAGCACCATAGATTAGTTACATCTCTTTTTGATCTTTTTATAAAGGATTTATCATTATGTACCTTGTTAATTGGCTTCTTCTTTCCAATATTTTGTTCAGGATATTCATTCATGTTGTTGTACTGGACAGTAGCTCACTGCTTTTGTTCTATAATGTCCCAATGCATAAATATCTTATGATTTAACTTTGTTACACAGTTGAAGAATTCAGTTATTTCCACTCTTCTGGTTAATGCTGTTATGAACATTCTTATACATGTCTTTTGTTGCACAAATGTGTGAAGTTGTGTGTGTCTGTGCTCTAAGGTATAAACTTAAGAGTAGAAATGCTAGTTAGTAAGATATTTATCTATCTATCTACCTATCTATTTACCTACCTATATTTCAAAATTTAGTTCGATTCAGTTCAGTCACTCAGTCATGTCTGACACTTTCTGACTCCATGAACCACAGCACGCCAGGCCTTCCTGTCCATCACCAACTCCTGAGTTTACCCAAACTCATGTCCATTGAGTCAGTGATGCCATATAACCATCTCATTCTCTGTCATCCCCTTCTCCTCCTGCCTTCAATCTTTGCCAACATCAGGGTGTTTTCAAATGAGTCATTTCTTCACATCAGATGGCCAAAATACTGGAGTTTCAGCTTCAACATCAGTCCTTCCAATGAACACCCAGGACTGATTTACTTTACGATGGAATGGTTGGATCTCCTTGCTATCCAAGGAACTCTCAAGAGTCCTCTCCAACATCACAGTTCAAAAGCATCAATTCTTCAGTGCTCAGTTTTCTTCACAGTCCAACTCTCACATCCATACATGACTACTGGAAAAACCATAGACTTGACTAGATGGACCTTTGTTGACAAAGTAGTGTCTCTGCTTTTGAATATACTATCTAGGTTGGTCATAACTTTCCTTCCAAGGAGTAAGTATTTTTTAATTTCATGGCTGCAATCACTATCTGCAGTAATTTTGGAGCCCCCAAAAATAAAGTCTGACACTGTTTCCACTGTTTCCCCATCTATTTCCCATGAAGTGATGGGACCAGATGCCATGATCTTCATTTTCTGAATGCTGAGCTTTAAGCCAACTTTTTCACTCTCCTCTTTCAAGAGGAGATCAAGAGGCTTGAGCCTCTTGAGGCTCGAGGCTTGATCAAGAGACTTTGATCAAGAGGCTTTTTAGCTCCTCTTCACTTTCTGACATAAGGGTGGTATCATCTGCATATCTGAGATGACTGATATTTCTCCCAGCAATCTTGATTCCAGCTTGTGTTTCCTCCAGCTCAGCATTTCTCATGATGTATTCTGCATAGAAGTTAAATAAGCAGGGTAATAATATACAGCCTTGATGGACTCCTTGATGGAACCAGTCTGTTGTTCCATGTCCAGTTCTAACTGTTGCTTCCTTACCCTCATATAGGTTTCTCAAGAGGCAAGTCAGGTGGTTTGGTGTTCCCATCTCTTTCAGAATTTTCCACAGTTTCTTGTGATCCACATAGTCAAAGGCTTTGGCATAGTCAATAAAGCAGAAATAGATGTTTTTCTAGAACTCTCTTGCTTTTTTGATGATCCAGCAGATGTTGGCAATTTGATCTCTGGTTCCTCTCCCTTTTCTAAATCCAGCATAAAAATCATGACATGTTTTCAGTATGTTTGTAGCAACTGATACTTTGAACAGCAGTGTACTTGTATTTTTAATTTTCACCTGTCTGTTGTGTATGTCATGGTATTACACCCATGATGGTATTAATGATTTTGGGTACCTATGTATGTATTTTAGCCAAAGATACTTTTAGTGTGTGTAAAATATCTGCTGAACTTTCTCACCATTGTTTTCTATTGAGTATAAATTATCTTTTATATGTATATAACTCTTTCCCAGATATACATATATCAACATATTATCCATTTTGTGACTTACATTTATATTATCTTAATCATGTCCTTTGATGAACAAAATCCCCCAATATCAATATAGTTTAATTTATCAATCTTTCCTCTATTGTCAATGACACATTATTTGCTATTTTACTTTCATCATCTTTGTGTTTTACTTTATTTTGAGGTACATCTTAAAAGAACACTTATCCATTTTTCTTTTTCACTAAACCTAATAATTCTTGTCATTGACATGAAACCCTTAGCCTTATATTTAATGCAATTATCAATATAGCTCATAGATATATAGACCATTCATCATATTATTCACTTCTTTTTTGTCTCATGCCTTCTGTTTGTTTTTGTCTAGCTTAGCTTCTTTGCTTTTTAAAGTAACTTTTCTAAATTATTTTTTCCTTGCCTTAGTTCACTGGTTACACATATCCTTCAATGCTTACCTTCTAATTACATCTTGTATCTAGGATATATTTCAGTAGTCATGTACAGATGTGAGAGTTGGACCATAAACTGAACTGAGTACCAAAGAAGTGATGTTTCTGAATCATGAGAAAACCTTGGACAGCAAGATCAAACTAGTCAATCCTAAAGGAAAACAACTCTGAATATTCATTAGAAGGACTGATGCTGAAGCTCCAGTACTTTGGCCACCTGATGCAAAGAGCTGACTCATTGGAAAAGACACTGATGCTGGGGTAGATTGAGATAAAAGAATGCAATAACCAAGGATGAAAAATGGTTGGATGGCATCACCAATTCAGTGGATAAGAGTTTGAACAAACTCGGAGAGATAATGAAGGAATACAAACCCTGGCATGGTGCAGACCATGGGGTCCCGAAGAGTTGGACACAACTTAGCTACTGAACAACAACAAACCTGTAATGAAATAGAACTATTGACACTCCTTAAAGTAGTTAAAGATCTTTGACATTTAATCATCCTTCTGAGTTATGGATTCTTATTTTAAAGTAATGTATGTCTCATATTTAAAATATCAAAGAATCTATCATTGTTTTATATAATCAGTATTATTTTAGACTTATTTACATTTTAACTATACTCTGAAATTTACATTTTTACCATTTCAATTGTTCTTCACTATTTTATAAACCTCTAAGCCTCCACTTGAGATTGTATCATTCTTTCTCAAAAATACCTTCTCTTTTCTTTACTACAGGTATGCCTTTTAAAAAAAAATCTTTCTCTACTTTTTTTTTAACTTAAAAATAACTTTCTTCCAACCAGTATTTTGAGAAGGATAATTTTTCTTGATACAGAATATTTCTTTTACAGCTATTATCTTGCCATCCTTTCAAATTTCAATTCTTTTTCTCTCTGGTATTCATCACCTCTGTTGAGAAGTCAGCTGTTAAACTTATTTCTTTTTTTCCTGACTGCATTTGAGATATCTTCTTTTATTTCAGCTGTTTTACTATGATTGTGTCTAAGATTATTGTTGCTGTTTTGCAATCGTGCTGTTTTGGAATTTGTTGATAATTATCTCTTCAATTTTGCTTCAGTTCCACTCCCTTTACTTTTTCATCACATGTTGGATAATTTTCACTATATTTCAAAAATAATTTTAAAAAAAACTTTTGTTCCTGTTTATTCCTTTGTTTCTATAGTCATACTTTTGATATTTACATTTCTTGTACATTGATTAGCACTTCAGATATTTCTAATGTGATGTTAATCCTATCTATTCATTGTTTCTTCATTATTATGTTATTCAGTCCTTCATTTTTATTTGACTTTTTTTCAAGTCTATTGAGATAATATTGACATATAATATAATATAAATTTAAGGTTACTATTTGAGTTTTAATAGTTTCCAGGTATGAGAGACAATTAATTTTCAATCTTATTTTTGAAAGTACTTGAGTATATTAACCATGTAACATCTTAAAGATGATAATAGTAACTCCAGTTCTGACTTCCTATGCGTCAGTTTCTATTATCTTGTAAATTTTTTTTCTATTTAGGTCCAGTCTGGTCTTCAGTTGCATGCTTGATTATTTTTTTATGTTCTTACTTAGTAAAAGTTATTATTATAAAGATAAGTTGAAGTTCTCAAAAATATTATCTTCTATAAGAAAAGTTTACTTTTAACTCTGATATGCAGATAGACTAGAGAAAGTCATCTCAATTCAGAGAGTGATAAGATCCAAAACTAAGTTTCAGTCTTTATGAGGGATGATCTATCTGGATTACCCTCAGAAGCACCCCCTTTCTTTAGTAGTCCTGAACTTTAATTTCATTTGCATATTCTTATAAATATATAGAAAGTTCTGTTTCATTCTTCAGGTTTAACCACCCACAGTTAGCTCAAGAAAAAGAGTTCAACATATTTGGTTTACTTCTCTGGGCATCTCTTCTCTTCCATGTATTATCCAGATATATTCTTGTTACCTTAGTAGCTCTATGATTCCTTCAAACAACTTGTTTATATTAAATCAGGAATTCTGGTTGTTATCAATGGAAGATTTGGTCTAAAACCTATTACACCATTGAGAGAAGCAGAATTCCCTGTTTCCTCTTGTTTTAACTTATTGAGAGGTTTAGCTGAAGTCATCTCTTTTAGTTGATTCATTGTGCATATGAACACATCTGTGAGTATGGACAGGGTGGCCAAATTATAAAATTTCAATTCCTGGGTATGGAGACTAGATTTATGGAGCATAATATACAGCAAGTAAATACTATCAGAGAAACTTTCAAGTAAGAGTGTGCTATTATAAAATATCTGAATAGCATATAGTCTAAAAGCCATTCTTCATTTTACCTAAGCCAAAATAATTTATAAGCTTTCTACAGTTGCAAAAGTTTTCTTAGGTAATCATAATCATTTTTTTCAAATACTTTCTAGATGTTTTTAGAGCAAATGCACACTGAAGAAAAGCCATGCTTTTGGCATACTTGTGCCATTAGTCCATTTACTTGTAAAACAAAACAGAAATAGAAATAGATAAAGCGAGGAAGATTAAATGAAATAAACATTTGCCAGGAAAATTCATCTTTGAGCAGCTAACAAAGAGAATGACATCTTCTGTCCTGCTACAAATCAATAACAGCAACAACACATAGTATAAGAACATACATATATTGAGTGCTGCCTGTAAGCCAGAAAGTAAGAGCCATAAATAATACTTCCCTTAGTCCTCACA
Source organism: Raphicerus campestris (assembly GCA_006410735.1). Lineage (NCBI taxonomy): Eukaryota > Metazoa > Chordata > Mammalia > Artiodactyla > Bovidae > Raphicerus > Raphicerus campestris. The sequence goes on along the minus strand of SJYW01016406.1, from coordinate 593,807 downwards.
GTAAGTCTATGAAATAGCTGTTCTTTTACCATCTTATAAATAAGGATGATGAAACAAAGATACCAAATCAACTGCCCAAAGTCAAGCAGCTCATGAACTGCAGGTTCCCTAAGACCCTAGAGCTATACTGCTAACTGACTCATTTGAAAATACCCTGATGCTGGGAACGACTGAGGGCAGGAGGAGAAGGGGATGACAGAGGATGAGATGATTGGATGGCATCACCAACTCAATGGACATGAGTTTGGGTAAAATCTGGGAGTTGGTAATGGACAGGGAGGCCTGGCGTGCTTCAGTCCATGGAGTCTCAAAGAGTCAGACACGACTGAGTGACTGAACTTAATTAACTGAGAGTCTATTTTAATGAAGCCACTGAGTCACCATGAAATCACATAGCAAATTGTGACACTTCAGAGAACAGAGACATAGAACAGAAGAATATTTGAATCAAATCCAGATTCTCAGCATTCTATTTCCTCCTAACTAAAAGGGCCAGACTTAACNTACATTTCTTGTACATTGATTAGCACTTCAGATATTTCTAATGTGATGTTAATCCTATCTATTCATTGTTTCTTCATTATTATGTTATTCAGTCCTTCATTTTTATTTGACTTTTTTTCAAGTCTATTGAGATAATATTGACATATAATATAATATAAATTTAAGGTTACTATTTGAGTTTTAATAGTTTCCAGGTATGAGAGACAATTAATTTTCAATCTTATTTTTGAAAGTACTTGAGTATATTAACCATGTAACATCTTAAAGATGATAATAGTAACTCCAGTTCTGACTTCCTATGCGTCAGTTTCTATTATCTTGTAAATTTTTTTTCTATTTAGGTCCAGTCTGGTCTTCAGTTGCATGCTTGATTATTTTTTTATGTTCTTACTTAGTAAAAGTTATTATTATAAAGATAAGTTGAAGTTCTCAAAAATATTATCTTCTATAAGAAAAGTTTACTTTTAACTCTGATATGCAGATAGACTAGAGAAAGTCATCTCAATTCAGAGAGTGATAAGATCCAAAACTAAGTTTCAGTCTTTATGAGGGATGATCTATCTGGATTACCCTCAGAAGCACCCCCTTTCTTTAGTAGTCCTGAACTTTAATTTCATTTGCATATTCTTATAAATATATAGAAAGTTCTGTTTCATTCTTCAGGTTTAACCACCCACAGTTAGCTCAAGAAAAAGAGTTCAACATATTTGGTTTACTTCTCTGGGCATCTCTTCTCTTCCATGTATTATCCAGATATATTCTTGTTACCTTAGTAGCTCTATGATTCCTTCAAACAACTTGTTTATATTAAATCAGGAATTCTGGTTGTTATCAATGGAAGATTTGGTCTAAAACCTATTACACCATTGAGAGAAGCAGAATTCCCTGTTTCCTCTTGTTTTAACTTATTGAGAGGTTTAGCTGAAGTCATCTCTTTTAGTTGATTCATTGTGCATATGAACACATCTGTGAGTATGGACAGGGTGGCCAAATTATAAAATTTCAATTCCTGGGTATGGAGACTAGATTTATGGAGCATAATATACAGCAAGTAAATACTATCAGAGAAACTTTCAAGTAAGAGTGTGCTATTATAAAATATCTGAATAGCATATAGTCTAAAAGCCATTCTTCATTTTACCTAAGCCAAAATAATTTATAAGCTTTCTACAGTTGCAAAAGTTTTCTTAGGTAATCATAATCATTTTTTTCAAATACTTTCTAGATGTTTTTAGAGCAAATGCACACTGAAGAAAAGCCATGCTTTTGGCATACTTGTGCCATTAGTCCATTTACTTGTAAAACAAAACAGAAATAGAAATAGATAAAGCGAGGAAGATTAAATGAAATAAACATTTGCCAGGAAAATTCATCTTTGAGCAGCTAACAAAGAGAATGACATCTTCTGTCCTGCTACAAATCAATAACAGCAACAACACATAGTATAAGAACATACATATATTGAGTGCTGCCTGTAAGCCAGAAAGTAAGAGCCATAAATAATACTTCCCTTAGTCCTCACAGTAAGTCTATGAAATAGCTGTTCTTTTACCATCTTATAAATAAGGATGATGAAACAAAGATACCAAATCAACTGCCCAAAGTCAAGCAGCTCATGAACTGCAGGTTCCCTAAGACCCTAGAGCTATACTGCTAACTGACTCATTTGAAAATACCCTGATGCTGGGAACGACTGAGGGCAGGAGGAGAAGGGGATGACAGAGGATGAGATGATTGGATGGCATCACCAACTCAATGGACATGAGTTTGGGTAAAATCTGGGAGTTGGTAATGGACAGGGAGGCCTGGCGTGCTTCAGTCCATGGAGTCTCAAAGAGTCAGACACGACTGAGTGACTGAACTTAATTAACTGAGAGTCTATTTTAATGAAGCCACTGAGTCACCATGAAATCACATAGCAAATTGTGACACTTCAGAGAACAGAGACATAGAACAGAAGAATATTTGAATCAAATCCAGATTCTCAGCATTCTATTTCCTCCTAACTAAAAGGGCCAGACTTAACTACTGGATACTTCTTAGAACAATAAATATATATTCCTGTCTCTGTGGAGGAGAGACAGGAATGTCTCTGTGTGTGTGTTTACCACTGATAAAAAGTTTTTAGTCCATTTACTTGTATAAATTCAGTCAATTTTCAGATAATCACTTTGAAGTTAAATATCATGGTGTTGGATGAGATAGACAATTTTTATGGCTCTACCACTCACTAATAGGCAATCTCAGTTGAGCTATTTAACCCTTTTCACCTAAGAGTTGGTTTCCTCAGCTATAAATATGAACATGGTAATACTGCTCTCTCATAAATATCATTATATTAATTAAGGTAAGCCTTTCTATATAACTTGTACATTGCACATGCTACTTAATATTCTGGGTATTGTTTACCTTTTGAAAAGTATGGTTAAATTAAATTCCCACTTATAAATTATGAAAGACATTTGAACATTACAGACCCTAGTTGTCTGATTCCCATTCTTAGGGTCAAGGAAAAAACCCAAGTTGGATATTTATGTATGTGGAGGTGGGAAGAGCGTGCTGCTTGTTCATCTGAAATAGCACAGCCATAGGAGGAACCATTTAAACTGTGGTCTGTGCAGGAAACCAAGGTTTTAGCTGAGAAGAGAATGTTAAGCCCTGGACTAAAGACCCCCAGACTGAAATATGGAATGAGAAAAAAAAACACAATGGACTAGAAGTGAAAAAACTTGATATTAGAGTGCACAGCCAATCATGGTAGCAGTGGAAGCCTTTCAGAAATATAAGCCTGATCAAGAAGATAGCATATGTGTTTCTGTTTCTTTGGCTCCAGGGAAGTGAAATGAAGACAAGGGACATTATAGGGGTGGAAACCCTTAAAATGCACAGTAAAGACCTCTGTGGCCACACTGGGTAAGCAGGATAAACACCACCCCTTCTGAGTGCTGTGAAATAGGGTCTATTTTTTTACAAATACATGTATCATCACCATTATTCTGCCTTTATAAATTCATTGGTGCTATCCTTGGTGAGTTAAAAACCCATATCTTCTCCTGAATATCAGAAATCATCTAAGGAGTTTTTGGCATAACCTGGCCAATCTGAATTTTAGCTATCTTATTTTTCAAATGAGTTAAAATTGTAAGAAATTTTCTCTTTCTACAAACTTCTAGGATATAGGCTATAATTGTTTGGTATAGTCCCACGACCTTCTTTCTGTCATGCCAAACACAATCAAGCCCTCTGACTTCTATAACAGAATTTCAGCATCATGAGGAGTTGTATATTTCAGTATCTGTGGTTCATATTTCTTGTTTGTTTGCCTGTTTGTTTTCTGTGCTTGTTTTGGCCATGAATGCAAACCCAACTGTTGGTATATTAACCCAATGATGTTTATTTATAAGATGTGTGGTTTGATAATTAGTCATTAGTATAAGAAAATATAAAGTAAGGAATATTTGTAAGGTATACTTTATAATACCCTTATAAAGTAAGGGTATTTTCTCAAGAAGTCATTACTAAAAATAACTTTCTATACAACAGACATTTCAATGTACCCCTTGTTTGGCATTTCTGCCTCTACTCACTAATGTCATTATAAGCTCCACAGTTCCCTTTAGGAGCCTTAGGTTATGTTTTGTTTTTGGATAAGGCAATGGCACCCCACTCCAGTACTCTTGCCTGGAAAGTCCCATGGATGGAGGAGCCTGGTAGGCTGCAGTCCATGGGGTCACTAAGAGTCAGATAAGACTTCACTTTCACTTTCACTTTCATGCTGAACTATTCTCAGTCTATCTGAGACAGAGAAGCTAGGCTATTCTTGGCCTTTGAAATCTTCTTCTCAGTTCCCCTGAAAACATATATATTATCTACAGAAGCAATTTCTATGCTTCTTATTTGTTGACTTGACTTTTTATTTCAATTAAGGAAACTTTGAAGTAGTTACAATTACAGTTCTAGCCCTAGTAGATATTCATGGTTTAGGCAAAGTGTAGGCAATTTAAGGTATTCTATTCATAATATAATGGGTCATTTCTTCGGATGCCTTCAGGTCAGTTCGGTTGCTCAGTCGTGTCCAACTCTTTGCAACCCCATGAATCGCAGCATGCCAGGCCTCCCAGTCTATCACCAACTCCCAGAGTTCACTTAAACTCATGTCCATCGAGTCAGTGATGCCATCCAGCCATCTCATCCTCGGTCGTCCCCTTCTCCTGCCCCCAATCCCTCCCAGCATCAGAATCTTTTTCAATGAGTCAACTCTTCACATGAGGTGGCCAAAGTACTAGAGTTTCAGTTTTAGCATCAGTCCTTCCAAAGCACACAGGGCTGATCTCCTTTAGAATGGACTGATTGGATCTCCTTGCAGTCCAAGGGACTCTCAAGAGTCTTTTCCAAAACCACAGTTCAAAAGCATCAATTCTTCGGCACTCAGCTTTCTTCACAGTCCAACTTTCACATCCATACATGACTACTGGAAAAACCATAGCTTTGACTAGACAAACCTTTGTTGGCAAAGTGATGTCTCTGCTTTAGAATATACTATCTAGTTTGGTCATAACTTTACTTCCAAGGAGTGTCTTTTAATTTCATGGCTACAGTCACCATCTGCATTGATTTGGAGCCCCCCCAAAAAAGTCTGACACTGTTTCCACCATTTCCCCATCTATTTCCCATGAAGTGATGGGATATCTGAAATCTGACATGAAAAAGAAATGGTTGTCAGGCAAGAATGATTTTTTATAACCAATAATAAAATATAAAGGATATAAATTGAATAGATATAATGTAATATGGGGACTTCCCTGGTGACTCAGACAGTAAAGAATTGGCCTGAAATGCAGACCAGAAATCAGTCCCCTGGTTGGGAAGATCCCCTGCAGGAAAGCATGGCAATCCACTCCAGTATTCTTGCCTGGAGAATCCCATGGACAGAGGAGTCTGGTTGGCTACAGTTCATAGGGTCACAAAGAGTCAGACATGACTGAAGCAACCTAGTATACACACAATGTAATATATCTTATATATATACATATATATTTTTACTCATCGGTGTAAACACTCTACAATGAGTGCTTGAACATGTAATATGTATAATTTCCATTATAATGTATTGGTACCATATTATAGGTGACAGGGTTTTTTTGTGTTTTTTTTTTTCAACAGTTTGCTTTTCGTTTGTGTTCAGTTGAAATAGTAAAGAGTTAATCCTTGATGTTTACTGCCATAGAATTAAAGCAAGTGAAACATGTCATAAAAGATGTATACAACGTAGGCACAGCTGTATATCATCATGTCATTTGGTTTTCATGTCTAAGCCGTTTATGTGCATTACTAGCAACACATTTTAAATTGATGGAAACTTTAAGAATATGGTACATGATTCACAATACATTTTTTGGGAGCTAAAAATTTTTTTCTAATAGAAAAAAGACTGACTCATGATATTAAGAAACATTGTATGCTTTTATTTCTAAAGTAAACTATTTTGTATTTTAAAGCTAACTTGTACTGATTTACTGTTGTGTGAATATCAAAGCTCCAATTCTATTTAATCTTCCAGGCTTATATTTTGAGATGACATGTTTTTAATATATATTCATTCATGTAGGTTTTCCTTTACTGTTAATTAATAATCTTGAAATAACCCCAAGACTGTGGCTTCTATGAGGTACAATGTGTGACCCTGTGTAACAAGCAGATGTTATGCTCATTAGTTCTCATCTGGTCTTCAGTCTTTTTCAGTGTGATACCAGTTGCCTTTATCAAGGCTCTACTCTGGCAATTTCCCAAAAGATCTCTCTCTATACCTTTGACTTCCCATTATGGACTTGCTGTTCTGGGCTGTCTTCCTAACTCACTTTCTCTCACTTCTGATTCTGCTATTAGTTCCCTAATTTGGGGCATTTATAATCCTTCTAACCTTTGATGCCATCATATTGTTGACTGTGTCTTCCCCAGCATATGGCATTTCCTTAATGTTTTATGAGGCTTCTAATCTCAACCATGTGTCCCAGGATATTAGAGCTAGGACTAACCTCTGGTTAGGAAAAAAAATAGATATTTGACAAAAATTCCATGCTATAAAAAATAAAATAAAATAAATGTGTAAGCTAACATCACCTCACTGTTCTTGAGCAATGTTTTCATACTCATTATATGGGGAAGATATGCAGATGACAACACCTTAGTGGCAGAAAGTGAAGAACTAAAGAGCCTCTTGATGAAGGTGAAAGAGGAGAGTGAAAAAGTTAGCTCAAAGCTCAACATTCAGAAAACGAAGATCATGGCATCTACTCCCATCACTTCATGGGAAATAGATGGGGAAACAGTGGAAACAGTAGCTAATTTTATTTCTGGGGATTCCAAAATCACTTCAGATGGTGATTGCAGCCATGAAATTAAAAGACACTTACTCCTTGGAAGGAAAGTTATGACTAATTAGATAACATATTGAAAAGCAGAGACATTACTTTGTCAACAAAGGTCCGTCTAGTCAAGGCTATGGTTTTTCCAGTAGTCATGTATGGATGTGAGAGTTGGACTATAAAGAAAGCTGAGCGCCAAAGAATTGATGCTTTTGAACTGTGGTGTTGAAGACTCGTGAGAGTCTCTTAGACTGCAAGGAGATCCAACCAGTCCATCCTAAAGGAAATCAGTCCTGAATATTCATTAGAAGGACTGATGCTAAAGCTGAAATTCCAATACTTTGGCCACCTGATGCGAAGAGCTGACCCATTTGAAAAGACCCTGATGCTGGGAAAGATTGAAGGCAGGAGGAGAAGGGGACGACAGAGGATGACACGGTTGGATGCCATCACTGACTCAATTGACATGGGTTTGGGTGAAATCCGGGAGTTGGAGATGGACAGGGAGGCCTGTCATGCTGTGGTTCATGGGGGTCGCAAAGAGTCCGACATGACTGAGAGATTGAACTGAACAGAACTGATATGGGGAAGGCTGGTGTCCATGTCTAGCTGTAGAGTCAGAAAAGGTGAAAGTGAAAAGTGAAAGTGAAGTTGCTCAGTAGCCTCCGACTCTTTGCGATCCCATGGACTGTAACCTATCAGGCTTCTCCATCCATGGGATTTTACAGGCAATAATGCTGGAATGGATTGCCATTTCCTTCTCCAGGGGATCTTCCCGACTCATGAACCGAACCTGGGTCTCCCGCATTGTAGGTAGACGCTTTACAGTCCGAACCACCAGGGAAGATGACTCTGCGGTGCCAGAACATACCCATATAGACTACTTCTGAGAGGAGAAAAAAAAAGACAAACACAAGGGAATGAGGCCAAACAATTGATAAATAAGGAGACTGTTACCAATAAATTTGTCTGTAATCAATGTTCCATATGGGAAGAACTAAGATTTAGAAATATGGAGAGCTTACCGGGATATATGAAAATAGGCTTAAAAACTGGAAGCTTATAAGTTTAGAATTGAGAGCACAGCAAGTGAGTAAATTTTAACCACTGAGTGGGTGAACAGTGTATGAAATGAGGTAGGAGATGAGGAAAAACAATTTAGTTAACATATCTACAAACTTGGGAGTCCCTTTGGGAAATGTAAGTATAAGGCCCTGAAGGGTTAGGTAGATAGGCCAGACTCTGCTTGAGTGTTTGCACAGGATGCAATTCAGAACACTGGGTACATAGATAAGGAGATTTGTATCAATATGCACAGGCCAAGCACTTAACCCTTTTGAGCATCAATTTCCTCCTGAGTAAATGTGAACAATAAAAGAGCCAGTATGTTCCTCAGGACACTATTGTGAAGATCAAATAAAACAATAGAAGTGCTTTGGAGAGATAAAGAGGTCTTATAAATGTAAGTCACTATCATTATTTAGGCAAAATTATGTCATCAAGGGGCTTCCCAGGTGGTACAGTGGTAAAGAATCTGCCAGCCAAGTAGGAGTTTGACCCCTGGGCCTGGAAGATCCCCTGGAGAAGGAAATGGCAACCCATTCCAGTATTGTCTGGGAAACCCAGGGACAGAGAAGCCTGGCAGGTTACTGTCCGTGGGGTCACAAAGTGTCGAGCACAACTTAGCAACTAAATAACACAACAACATGCCATCAAGAAACCCTTTTTGAGTTTATCCTCCTTTTGGAGGGTGGTGAGAGGTTGATAGTCAAGTCTTTGCAGAATAGAGTGAGAAAGACAAGGACCAACGTTAGAAAACACAATGATTAACTTTCCGTTTTTCTGTGGAGATGTGGACAGAAAATCAATAAGGCTATGCATGTAAAAGCCAAGTTTCCTGCTAAAACTCTAGAGCAATGAGGAAACTGTGTTGAGCAAATGATTATGCACACCATGTCTTTTTCTTGTTCATAGTTCAATAATTTTTCTTTTCTTACATGTACTATTTGTATAATATATACAGTTTGTGTTAATCCATAAAACATACATATATTTGAAAGACGGTTTTCACTAACATTTGTATATATCTGTTAGAGTTTGTAAAATTCTTTTAAATCCCTTGTTACCATTTTAAAGCTGATTTGGGAGAATGACACTGAAACATGTATACTATCATATAAGAAATGAAGCGCCAGTCTATGTTCAATGCAGAATATAGGATGCTTGGGGCTGGTGTACGGGATGATCCGGGGAGGTGGGGTGGGGAGGGAGCTGGGAGGGGGCTTCGGCATGGGGAGATCGTGTACACTTGTGGATGATTCATGTCAATGTATGGCAAAACCAATACAGTACTGTAAAATAGAATAAAGTATTAAAAGGAAAAAATAAATAAATAAATAAAA
>SJYW01016406.1:538407-582163 GCA_006410735.1 Raphicerus campestris | reverse complement strand
GGGGAGGTGGGGTGGGGCGGGAGCTGGGAGGGGGCTTTGGCATGGGGAGATCGTGTACACCTTTGGATGATTCATGTCGATGTATGGCAAAACCAAACCAATACAGTACTGTAAAATAGAATAAAGTATTAAAAGAAAAAAAAAGATTCAGCTATCAGTTATGAAATGGAGGCATAGTATATATCTATTGGATATCAGTATTTGGAGATATGTATTTTATAGAGAAGTTTTAAGAGTGCTTCATCTCTAGGGAGAAAGCAAGTTGGAGTAGCTGACTGGAATATGAGACAGAGCCAAGTAAATGATATGAAATGGTCAATATAAAGGACTCTAATGTCTCAGTGAACACCATAAACAAAGTACCACAACTCCTTTCTCCTTAGCTCCTTATCTAAAAAACAGACATTATATTGGTACTTACTGTTGTGGTCCAGACACAAGTTGGAAAAGAATTTCCAGACATGAAACAGAATGAGAGGGAAAGAAAGTTTATGAGAGTGGGAGATGCTGTTAGAATAGTGGGCCAGCTCAAGGGAGAACCGACACTAAACAGGAGGCCTTTGTCCACTTTTATACCCAGGGTACAAGGCATGGGATAGGGGTCTTGCACGTAATTTGCTGATTGGATGAGGCACATATACTGGATGTAGAGGGGAGGAGTAGGGAACATATCTCCTCCCTATGGGGTAGGAGGGAAAGAGGTTATAGTTCTCAGGAGGACCTGAAATCCATTAATAGTTACAACGTGGGGAAGGGAAGGACATAAAGATCTGTTTTTTCCATTCTTGTATTTCAAGACCCTCCTTGGTTTCATCTGCTCTTTAGTCTTTGGGTCACCACACTTATTTTAAAGAATTCCTATGAAGTAAATGTACTAATCCATGTAAGTGATTAGGAGTGCAACAGACTCATTATTTAAGAGCTTAAAATTGTCTGAAAATTAAAATGCAAGCTTGATGGGAAGACTAACTAGAGTACTACGCAGGTGACTTTTTTCTAATGTATCTTTTTTAAACACATGCTTTACGCAAGAGTGTGTGTGAGATTTAACAGTGGGTTTAGCGAATGTCACAACTGTGAAGATAAAAGAGCAAGCAGTAGGTAAAGGCAGTGAAATAAAACTCTTCAAGGGCTAGAATTTGAAAGAAGNCTAACTAGAGTACTATGCAGGTGACTTTTTTCTAATGTATCTTTTTTAAACACATGCTTTATGCAAGAGTGTGTGTGAGATTTAACAGTGGGTTTAGCGAATGTCACAACTGTGAAGATAAAAGAGCAAGCAGTAGGTAAAGGCAGTGAAATAAAACTCTTCAAGGGCTAGAATTTGAAAGAAGCAGCATAAAAAGCTCAGTGAAACTGTAGGTTAGAATAAATATTATCCTTGAAAATCTGAGCCAGATGAGATCTTCCCTTGCTAGATCTACCCACATAAAGGAAGTTCTAGATTGATATGAAGGAGGTTTCATTCTCCTATGCTCAAGAGGCCTCAGTGTTGATGGGAAGGAATAGTATTTAGTTTTGGCCATATTTAGATGTAGTTTGGTAACATGGGGCCCTGATGGTTCTCTAGTAGAGACAGTTTTCAATAGTAGGTATGGTTTGAAGCCTAGTCTGAAAGGACAGCAAATAAACCAGACTGTGAGACAGCAGGCATGGCCAAGTGATAAATATGAATGATGTAAGAATTAAAGAACTGAATCACATAAATGACTCAATGATCTCAAGTGAGCTTTAGAAAAATCCCTCTGGCTGCTGTATGGAGGACAGAATGGTGAGAAGTCAACTGGAGATAGAGGGCCTATTTAGGGACCTGTTATAAAATACACTGATGGCCAAGACTAGGACAGAAGCCAAGGGTTCTCTAGATCAGGGATCAGGAAACCACAGTTCATGGGCACAATCCATGGGCCCAATCCCCACCATCTGTTTTTCAAAATAAAGCTTTATTGGAATATCGCCAATATTTATTTGGAATATTAATTTGTTTTCTTTTAATGCTATAATGCTTCAAGGGAGAGAGTTTCCTAGTTAGGAATAAGACCGCATGGCTTGCATGCTTAAAATGTTTACTCTCTGGCCCTTTACAGAAGGAGTTTGTTGACCCCCACTCTAGACAGGTGCCCCCTGCTTCTTTCTATGCAGGCTACTTTCTACATGACTGTTCCTCAGTAAAACATTCTCAGTTCTCCCAACCGCTCTGCTATTGTAGCTGGCGGTCCTCACACAGTTCCAACCCTGAATGTGTAGACTACAGCGTGAAATCTTTACTATCAGAGAGAAACAGAAGAAAGGATGCAGATACAGGTCAATAAAAACAAAAGCAAAATAATGGAGGAAGAATATATTTTGTCCTTTAGCTATTGTTGGGAGCCAAAGGGCTAAAAGTACAGTATTGTTTCTTATCCAAGACTCACTTCTACTTGCTCTAAAGATTATTATCATGTTTCATGTCATTGAAAGAACTTTCTCTAGAGTAAAAGTGCCCCCTCAGGCAGTCTAACATATTACTAGACACTTTCATATGTTAGTGGAACATTAGTTCCACACTTTCCCCAAAGGAACAGAGCAGAGGAGGCAAGACATAAAGTAATTTTTAGGTTAAAATGCTCTTATCAAGGCTTTCTGGTGATACAAAATAGTGACAGTTCTATCCCCATGGTGGGGTTTAGATAGGGGGAGGAGATATTCATGTTCTATTCCATCAATGTATTAAATATTTTCCATTCTAAATATTCTATATTTATACTTTGCTTTTCTATTTTGTATGATACTTTGGCCACCTGATGTGAAGAGCTGACTCACTGGAAAAGACTCTGATGCTGGGAAAGACTGAGGGCGGGAGAAGGGGGCCACAGAGGGTAAAACAGTTGGATGGCATCAATGACTCAATGGACATGAGTCTGAGCAAACTCCAGGAGAGGGTGAAGGGCAGGGAAGCCTGGCGTGCTGCAGTCCATGGGATCACAAAGAGTCAGACACAACTTAGTGACTGAACAGCAACATACATATATGTACATGTATGTGTGTGTATGTGTGTGTGTATGTGTGTTTTGGTGTTTGAAGGCATTTTGGCAGGGGCCAGGTTTAACACAGGATTCACCTGCACTTCTGGGCTCCCATTCTTGGCAGCACTGTTTTGTTTTGTTTCTGAAGTATTTACCACAGCCTAATGTGTTGTATTTATTTATTTGTTGACTGTGTTTCCTTAGTAGTATATGGCACACTTACTTTTACACAAGAGGGTACCATCATCCTTCTTTCTTAGAGCAACATAACATGCAAGGAGTGAGTAGCTCAGAGCAGCTTTCCCTTCCAGAGATAGAGTTTGGAAGGCATCAGTCTGGCCTGTTAATTTGGTAAGCTCTCAGCCTCAGCGTATCATGAATCTGAGTTTGACAACTTCCATATCCATTCTAGGAATATGTACAGTACCAAGACAGGTTTTCCTCTAGTATATCTCCAGCACTTTCTAGGTGCCTGCCACGTAAGAACTGTGCAATAAAATACCTGTTGAATGGCTGAATGAATCTACAAAATGTGTGTCTGACACTCTCATGTAATATCCATCACTTTTGACTTTGTTTTTCAATTAGTTATGCACATGTCTTCTCTGATCTCAGGAAATGAGCTCCTTGAGGACAGGAATCAGATGGTTTCCATCTTTATGCTACCATTACCCAGGAAACTGCGTGCAAATAGTAGATGCTCAGTTAAGACTTTACTAAAAGTATCAACAAGATTTTCACACATATATGGTATGAAAATTGGTCCAATATATGTGCTCTTAGTTATTTCTTTGTAGAAAAATGGGTTGTAGAAGAATAGATTTAATTAGAAATGATAATCTTTAGTTTGAAAGCTCAAATATTTTATTTTTTTTTCTAAATGTGATATATATATATATATTTTTTTTTCCACCCAAAATTTTGCGTCTTGACCCTCTTAGGCTGAAAGCATACCAAATATACAGGACAGATTGATGCTTTCCAAACTTCATCTCTGGAAAGGAAAGCTGCTCTGAGTTATTCACTCTGCATGTTAGGTTGCCTGAAGAAGGAAGGATGAGATGGCACCGTCTTGTGTAAAAGTAGGTGTGCTGTCTTCTCATCCTCATCGGATGCTCAGCTACTCCTGTAGCTAAATATTTCTCAGCTTTCCTTTAAGCCACTGTGTCTCTCTATACAGTTTATACTATTAGATTCTTTTTTTCCACTTGCCAATTTTTCAGTTCTGTATCACCAAAACTTTTCAGTTAGTTATGAGTTGTCAAAAGACTATTCTTCCAGGAAGCTCAAGAAACTCCATCATTCTTTGTGTCCAAATATGTTTGTGAACACTAGGTGTTAAGTACCACTTGGAACTGATAAACAAGTTTATTGACTTTTATTTAAACCACTACTATTTTAGCAATATCTTTAAGGTTTTGCCATAAATATCCTAAAACATTTTTACACTTTCTGGACAAAAATTTGTGCCTGATATTAAGTATTTGATAGCTATGCAAAACTGAAGTGTTAACCCCCTAAACATGCCACGATTTTCACTTCATTAATTTTTATTATATGATACATAATTATTTTGTCTTTTTTATTAAAAAAAATCTGGCTCATAATAGCTAAAGTCAAAGAAAAATAATTGGTAACAATAGCACTTCTCTCCCTCAAAAGCTAATAATCCACAACCTAATCTCTTTGGTTTCCATTTGTTTCTTCCTTGGAGCTTCTGTAGTTTTTGCCAAAATTGGTTCCTTTTGCCACTTCCAAATTGTCTTATTTTAGGCATGTCATTTAATCTTTCTGGGATATATCATCCTTAAAATGAGACTCTCAGAGGGCTAGATAATATCTAACAAACACTACAGCTCTAAAAATTTACAATTTTTCTGACATTTACGACTCTTTGTTGTTTATGCTTGTCATGGACACACACATGTGCACACACACACACAGGTCAGCACACACATGTACACAGTGAGAAGGGGTAGTGAACTTGTAAATTCAGTTCAGTGAAGTAGACATCAATGGAATTTACTCCCTGCTGAGCTTCTATTAACTTCCTTTAATTATTATAATCTTTTGTTTACTTGAACTTGTTTTTCCCTTTATGTTTCTCCAATAACTATATATATTTGCTATACATAAAGTCTTCATTTTCAAATGTCTCATATTTCATTAAAACAAACAAACAAAAAAAGACTAATTAATAGTGTACATTGTAAAAGACACTGAAATCAGTATTGATTTTTTTTCTCAAATATCTGGCTTGTAAAATACTAATAGAATCTGCTACTATTCAAATTAGCTTATTCTAAATGGAACATTCCTATAACTTTGTTTGGCAAGATAAAAGAATTAATTATAATTTTGAACAATCTTATTTTAAATAGCATCTTGAGCCACAGTCTAGGTCAGAAACAAAAAAAGAAAAAGAATTTGATATCCACCCTTGCTGTCAGTACTAGATTTTGAGAAACAAGTGAGAGATCACAGAGCAAGGAGATGGGATCAGAAAGGTAATAATCTGTCATTTCCAGGCTGAAAGGTGACCCTTTTAATGATATATTTGTTAACTTAAGTGACAGAGGCCATAGAGCCAAGAATGGTTCTAATGACACATTATGCTGACTAATGGTCCACCTGGCTCCTTGCCCCTTGCTCCTTTTAAACCTCACAGATGTGGCCACTAAACCAACTCCTTTTATATTCAACCTCTACCCCCAAGTACTGAAAAATTATAGTTTAAAGCAGGGAATATTAAGAGCATTAGTAAAGTATTTATTCAATTTAGGGTCAAATCAGACTAACTATGTTCTTGACCATCCAATTATGATGTTCTTACCTTCTTGGCTTAGCAGCCCATTCATCATCCATTCCTGAATCTTATCTCCTGCTGACCAATCATTTCTAAGGTTCTAACATATTTCCTTGATAAGAACTCGAACGCCCTTTTCTTCCTGTGTGTTCCTCTTTCCCGATTCAAACTATGCTCATGTACCTTCATCAGTTCTTTTTCTTTTGTACATATGTTAAACCAGCCAGCTTAGAACATGAGTCCTCTGCCCTTGCCCAGATTCACCAGGCTGCCCTGGCTTTAGTTTGTGGTACATAGACAAGAGTTTGCAAGGGCTAGTGTTTTCAGGATCTCCTTTTTTTCCTCTAGTTTCTCTCTCTTCTTTTATGATCTCTGTGAACAGTTATAGTCCAGCTGCTTTTCTCACCCAATCTCTTAGATTCCAACTCTTCCACTTATTCAGCTGTGTGGATTTTAGGCATGTTATTTAAGCTCTCTGTGCCTCAGTGTCATGATTTATAAAATGTGACAAAACTCATACCTGCCTCATAAGGTTTCTGTGAGGGTTCAGTGAATAAATTCAAATAGTATATTTAGAAAGGTGTTTAGAACATAAGAAGTACCTGTTGAATATCCACTAATGTTAATATAGGGTAAAGGCACACTTACCTTTTGCCACAGTAAAAATGTTTGGGTTAGATTCATGGAATCTCTTAGATAATTTCATTATCTCTAATCACTTTAAGCAAGACAAGTCCTCCATTCAAATCTATCATAATGTGTAGACTCATAAAGGCTAATTTACACAGTTTGGTTTCAGCATGGTATCGTAATTAAAAAAAGAAATAAGACAGATTAACCTCTCATGGAAGTAGCAAGCCAATCAGTTCAGTTCAGTTCAGTCACTCAGTCGTGTCCGACTCTTTGCAACCCCATGAATCGCAGCACGCCAGGCCTCCCTGTCCATCACCAACTCCCGGAGTTCACTCAGACTCACGTCCATCGAGTCAGTGATGCCATCCAGCCATCTCGTCCTCTGTTGTTCCCTTCTCCTCCTGCCCCCAATCCCTCCCAGCATCAGAGTCTTTTCCAGTGAGTCAACTCCTTGCATCAGGTGGCCAAAGTACTGGAGTTTCACCTTTAGCATCATTCCCGCCAAAGAAATCCCAGGGCTGATCTCCTTTAGAATGGACTGGTTGGATCTCCTTGCAGTCCAAGGGACTCTTAAGAGTCTTCTCCAACACCACAGTTCAAAAGCATCAATTCTTTGGCGCTCAGCCTTCTTCACAGTCCAACTCTCACATCCATACATGACNCTTCTTGGCTTAGCAGCCCATTCATCATCCATTCCTGAATCTTATCTCCTGCTGACCAATCATTTCTAAGGTTCTAACATATTTCCTTGATAAGAACTCGAACGCCCTTTTCTTCCTGTGTGTTCCTCTTTCCCGATTCAAACTATGCTCATGTACCTTCATCAGTTCTTTTTCTTTTGTACATATGTTAAACCAGCCAGCTTAGAACATGAGTCCTCTGCCCTTGCCCAGATTCACCAGGCTGCCCTGGCTTTAGTTTGTGGTACATAGACAAGAGTTTGCAAGGGCTAGTGTTTTCAGGATCTCCTTTTTTTCCTCTAGTTTCTCTCTCTTCTTTTATGATCTCTGTGAACAGTTATAGTCCAGCTGCTTTTCTCACCCAATCTCTTAGATTCCAACTCTTCCACTTATTCAGCTGTGTGGATTTTAGACATGTTATTTAAGCTCTCTGTGCCTCAGTGTCATGATTTATAAAATGTGACAAAACTCATACCTGCCTCATAAGGTTTCTGTGAGGGTTCAGTGAATAAATTCAAATAGTATATTTAGAAAGGTGTTTAGAACATAAGAAGTACCTGTTGAATATCCACTAATGTTAATATAGGGTAAAGGCACACTTACCTTTTGCCACAGTAAAAATGTTTGGGTTAGATTCATGGAATCTCTTAGATAATTTCATTATCTCTAATCACTTTAAGCAAGACAAGTCCTCCATTCAAATCTATCATAATGTGTAGACTCATAAAGGCTAATTTACACAGTTTGGTTTCAGCATGGTATCATAATTAAAAAAAGAAATAAGACAGATTAACCTCTCATGGAGGTAGCAAGCCAATCAGTTCAGTTCAGTTCAGTCGCTCAGTCATGTCCGACTCTTTGCAACCCCATGAATCGCAGCACGCCAGGCCTCCCTGTCCATCACCAACTCCCGAAGTTCACTCAGACTCACGTCCATCAAGTCAGTGATGCCATCCAGCCATCTCATCCTCTGTCGTTCCCTTCTCCTCCTGCCCCCAATCCCTCCCAGCATCAGAGTCTTTTCCAGTGAGTCAACTCTTTGCATGAGGTGGCCAAAGTACTGGAGCTTCACCTTTAGCATCATTCCCGCCAAAGAAATCCCAGGGCTGATCTCCTTTAGAATGGACTGGTTGGATCTCCTTGCAGCCCAAGGGACTCTTAAGAGTCTTCTCCAACAACACAGTTCAAAAGCATCAATTCTTTGGCGCTCAGCTTTCTTCACAGTCCAACTCTCACATCCATACATGACCACTAGAAAAACCATAGCCTTGACTAGACCTTTGTTGGTAAAGTAATGTCTTTTCAATATGCTATCTAGGTTGGTCATGACTTTTCTTCCAAGGAATAAGTGTCTTTTAATTTCATGGCTGCAGTCACCATCTGCAGTGATTTTGGAGCCCAAAAGAATAAGGGTAGGAGAGAATTATCTTTGTTAAAATTAGGATTCACTTTGCTAGCTTGTAATGGTTGTGAGAAGACTGTGAACATTCCCAGATGAATGATTATTTCTTTCATTCTAATTCATGCATTCAATAAATGAAATATTTACTAACACCTATCACACATCAGATGCTGCTATATGTGCTAAATATAGACTGGTAAACAAAACAGAGTCCTTGTCTATATGGATTTTATAACCTAGCAGCTAAGATNAAAAAAAAAAAAAAAACTCTGAGTAAATCATGGCATTTACATTAACTTACTTGGGTTTGTCAATAAACCCATCCCTCTGGACCCTTTTCTCAGTCTGGTAGTGAGCCCATATAGACACATATAAAGCTAAGAAAGAAACAAAAGAAATTTAAACCATACATGAACCACTTTTCTTACTCAAACCTACTGTTTCTGAAACAGAAAGGGAAAACATCTGCTAGAGCTACTTAGGATGTAGCTCCTACCTAGCATGCTTCCACTAGTATATCACCACAGAGCCCCTGTGAATACCAAAGAGTAAACAGCATCTAAAAGAGTAAGCATGGACAAGGAACCCTAAGGGATTGCTAGAAATAATCCTGTCAGGGTTAGTGCTACAGGAAACCCAAGTTAGGGTATAAACTGGCAAAGCTGGGGACAATGACCTTAATATTTAAGAATTAAGGTAGAATTAGAACTATAAATGAAATGCTGCTTAAATCATGTTGGTGGTAAGTCATAAGGAGAGCCAAGTTAAAACAAACAAATGTGGAGGATAGGATGTATGGGTGGCCAAGTGTGAGGCAGGAAATAGATTCAAGAACACACAACATATGATGCATGAGTTAGTCATAAAATTAAATGAGAATTCAAAATTTTTTCTCTTAGGTACGTACCAAAATAAAAATGTCATGTTTATCCAAAGACATGCAAAATAACTCACAGCATCACCACTCAAATGCCTGTCAACTGTCACAGTGCATAAATTCTGATACACTCAAAAAATGCAGTATTGTACAGCAATGAGAGAGAGTCAGCTACAATTTCTGCAACAAAGTAGATTACTTTCACAAATGCAACGTTGAATATAAGATATTAAACACAAAAAGAACATTTACTTAAATAAACTTCAAAATTAGGCAAAACTAAGGCTAAAAATAAGAGTAGCAATTCCTCAGTGGGGGGTTCAGTTGAGTTCTGTTAGTTGTTAAGTCCTGTTCCAGTGTTTGAAATCAGATGGACTGCAGCATGTCAGACCTCCCTGTCCTTCACCAACTCCAGGGGTTTACTCAAAATTATGTCCATTGAGTTGGTGATGTCATCCAACATCTCATCCTCTGCTATCCCCTTCTCCTCCAGCCTTCAATCTTTTCCAACATCGGGGTCTTTTCAAATGAGTCAGTTCCTCACATCAGGTGGCCAAAATATTGGAGTTTCAGCTTTAGCATCAGTCCTTCCAATGAACACCCAGGACTGATTTCCTTTAGGATGGACTGGTTGGATCTCCTTGCAGTCCAAGGAACTCTCAAGAGTCTTATCCAACACCATAGTTCAAAACCTTAAATTCTTTGGTGCTCAGCTTTCTTTATAGTCCAACTCTCTCTCCATACATGACTCCTAGAAAAACCATAGCCTTGACTAGACAGAGTTTTGTTGCCAAAATAATGTCTCTGCTTTTTAATATGCTGTCTAGTTTGGTCACAACTTTTCTTCCAAGGAGTAAGTGTCTTTTAATTTCATGACTACAGTCACCATCTGCAGTGATTTTGGAGCTTAAGAAAATAAAGTCTGTTGCTGTTTCTACTGTTTCCTCATCTCTTTGACATGAAGTGATGGGACCAGATGTCATAATCTTAGTTTTCTGAATGTTGAGCTTTAAGCCAACTTTTTCACTCTCCTCTTTCACTTTTGTCAAGAGGCCCTTTAGTTCTTTGCTTTATGCAAATAGGGTGATGTCATTGCAGAGAGGTTATTGATATTTCTCCCAGCAATCTTGATTCCAGCTTATGCCTCATCCAGCCCAGTGTTTCTCATGATGTACTCTGCATATAAGTTAAATAAGCAGGGTGACAATATACAGCCTTGACATACTACTTTCCCTATATAGAACCAGTCTGTTGTTCTATGTTCAGTTCTAACTGAAGCCTTTTGATCTGCATATAAATTTCTCAGGAGGCAGGACAGGTGGTCTAGTGTTCCCATCACCTTAAGAATTTCCCACAGATTTTTGTGATCCACGTAGTCAAAGCCTTTGGCATAGTCAATAAGGCTGAAA
The DNA here is from genome assembly GCA_006410735.1 of Raphicerus campestris. Lineage (NCBI taxonomy): Eukaryota > Metazoa > Chordata > Mammalia > Artiodactyla > Bovidae > Raphicerus > Raphicerus campestris. The sequence goes on along the minus strand of SJYW01016406.1, from coordinate 571,351 downwards.
TAGATGTTTTTCTGGAACTCTTTTGCTGTTTCGATAATCCAACAGATGTTGGCAATTTGATCTCTGGTTTCTTTGCCTTTTCTAAATCCAGCTTGAACATCTGGATTTCACAGTTCTTACACTGTTGAAACCTAGCTTGGAGAATTTTGAGCATTACTTTACTAGAGTGTGAGATGAGTGCAATTGTGTGGCAGCTTGAACATTCTTTAGCATTGACTTTCTTTGGGATTGGAAAGAAAACTGACCTTTTCCAGTCCTGTGGTCACTGCTGAGTTTTCCAAATTTATTGGCCTATTGAGTGCAGCACTTTCACAGCATCATCCGTTAGGATCTGAAATAGCTCTACTGGAATTCCATCACCTCCACTAGCTTTTTTTGTAGTGATGCTTCCTAAGGCCCACTTGACTTTGCATTCCAGGATGTCTGGCTCTAGGTGAGTGATCATACCATCATGATTATCTGGGTACTGAAGTTTTGTTTTGTTTTGTTTGTATAATTCTTCTGTGTATTCTTGCCACCTCTTCTTAATATCTTCTGCTTCTGTTAGGTCCATACAATCTCTGTCCTTTATTGAGCCCTTTTTTGCATGAAATATTCCCTTGGTATCTCTAATTTCCTTTAAGAGATCTCTAGTCCTTCCCATTCTCTTGTTTTCCTCTATTTCTTTGCAGTGATCACTGAGGAAGTCTTTCTTATCTTTCCTTGCTATTCTTTGGAATTCTGCATTCAAATGGGTATATCTTTCTTTTTCTTCATTGCTTTTCACTTCTCTTCTTTTCACAGCTATTTATAAGGCCTCCTCAGATAGCCATTTTGCTTTTTTGCATTTCTTTTTCTTGGGGAATGTCTTGATCCCTGCTTCCTATACAATATCATGAACTTTTTACCATAGTTCATCAGGCACTCTGTCTATCAGACCTAATACCTTGAATCTATTTGTCACTTCCACTATATAATCATAAGGGATTTGATTTAGGTTATACCTGATGGTCTAGTGGTTTTGCCTACTTTCTTCAATTTAAGTCTCAATTTAGCAATAAAGAGTTCATGATCTGAGCCACAGTCAGATCCTAGTCTTGTTTTTTCTTACTGTACAGAGCTTCTCCATCTTTGGCTGCAAAGAATATAATCAATCTGATTTCAGTGTTGACCATCTGGTGATGGCCTTTTGTAGAGTCTTCACTTGTGTTATTGGAATAGAGTGTTCGCTATGACCAGTGCATTCTCTTGGCAAAACTCTGTTTGCTTTTGCCCTGCTTCATTTTTTACTCCAAGGCCAAATTTGGCTGTTACTCCAGGTATCTCTTGACTTCTTACTTTTGCATCCCACTCTCTTATAATTAAAAGGACATCTTTTTTGGATTTTATTTCTAGAAGGTCTTGTAGGTCTTCATAGTCAACTTCAGCTTCTTCAGCATTACTGGTTGGGGCATAGACTTGGATTACTGTGATACTGAATGGTTTGCCTTGGAAACGAACATAGATCATTCTGTCGCTTTTGAGATTGCATCCAAGTACTGCATTTCGGACTCTTTTGTTGGCTATGATGGCTACTCCATTTCTTCCAAGGGATTCTTGCCCATAGTAGTAGACATAATGGTCATCTGAGTTAAATTGACCCATTCCAGTCCATTTTAGTCTGCTGGTTCATAAAATGTTGATGTTCACTCTTGCCATCTCATGTTTGACCACTTCCAGTTTGCCTTAATTCATGAACCTAACATTCTATGTTCTTATGCAGTATTGCTCTTTACAACATCAGACTTTGCTTCTATCACCAGTCACATCCTCAACTGGGTGTTGTTTTTGCTTTGGCTCTGTCTCTTCATTCTTTCTGGAGTTATTTCTCTACTGATCTCCAGTAGCATATTGGGCACCTACCAACCTATGGAGTCCATCTTTCAGTGTCCTATCTTTTGTCTTTTCATACTGTTTATGGGGTCCAATAACATTTGAGGGGCTATGACTTAAAGGGGCATGAGAGTGGAGAACTTCTGATATGGTGGTAATGCTTACCTTGTGAAAACCATTCACATTTTGTTTTCTTTGCAAAAAGAAAGATGGACACTTACAACTGTATTTTTTTATAAATGCATATTAGATCTCATTAAAAACTAAAAAAAAAAAAAAGGAGTTCTGATTAACTTGATAACCAACACTCTGTCACAGCAGTAAATTTAGATGTAGAACCCAAAACTGTTTTAGAGAAACCACCAAGGGTACAGATAATGGGTATACTAGACCCTCTCAACCAAAGAAGGAGTGAGATCCTGCAATGAAGCAAAAAATAATAATAAATAAATTTAAAAGCTTGGTTTAAATAAATAATTTAAAAATGTGCTATATCAGAATTGGGATAAACAGTTTTTCAGAACTGAAAGCCCTGAAACAAACTAACTTATACAATTAATAATCTGGCAGTGATGTTATATCCAACTGAAAAAGTAATCTGCCAAGGAAATCCTGACTAAACAGCAATAAGCATACAGATGGAGCACAGCTGTCTTGAAAAGTAGATGATATATCCTTCAGTTTATGTGACATGGACTTTCTGAGCTACCTGATACAATAACTCATTTATAAAGGAGTAATCAGATGAGAGGGGAGGAGGCCCCAAGGAGACAAGAAATTGCTAACCTGTGAGATGGGCAGCAATCCAAGCATCTTCAGTAAATGCCTCTGGCTCACTGCTTCCATTCTAGAAAATGCCTGGTGAATTAAAGAACCCTTAAAGAAAGACTAAAGTTAATTACAGGATGAAGTAACTTCTAAGAATCAACTGTATTGATGCCATTTTTAATCAACTGAGACTGGTAAATACACTTTGAAGACTCTCTGGTGAAATTTCCTTTTTACAAGGTAGTCAGATTATAGCAAAATAAAACCAAGATAGGAGGTCTTCTGAGGGAAGAAAGCATGTCTTTTCCATTTCCTTGGACTATAATGGATTCATATAAGCAAAACAGATGACAGCGTTCAGTTTCATTATACTGACATATCACATACACACACCTCAAGCAAAATGCATTGATATAAACAGGTGAACATAAATCTCACATTGAAGTACCCTACAAATGATGACTCAGAAAGTAGCATGACATATATACACTATAATGTGTAAAACAGTAAGTGGGAAGTTGCTAAATAGCACAGGGATCTCAGCCTGGAGCTCTGTGATGACCTAGATGGGGGCAGAGGTAGGGTAGGGGGAGGATGAGGGACAGAAGTATATTATGACTGATTCACATTATTGTACAGAAGAAACTAGCACGAAACTGTAAAGCAATTTCCCATCAGTTAAAAAAAAATAAAACTTTAAAAATACTTAGAAATAGTATTAATGACTTACTCTCATATTCAGGCTAAGCATCTGTATAACCTCTCATGTCTCAGTAGTTGCTGAAAGACCACAGCCCCTTAAAGACCAATGCAACAATGTCTTCATGTGCCAGCATTTGATCTTCCCTAGGTTGCATAAGAGTCCGTGATATGTATGACCTTTCTCACCATGCTGGTACTAGACAACGGCTTCCAATTTGGCTGTTCTGGGAAGCAGGGATACCAGATAAACAGAGCATGAATTAAATTCGAAGTGCAGTTAAATAATTTTAGCATAACTGCACAATATTTGAGACATAATTATAGCCCCCCCAAAAAAATACAAATTTAACTGGGTATCCTGTATTTTTATTTGCTAAATCTAATAAGTCTACTGAGAAGAGTTCAGAGGAATCCATACCTAACAGCCAAATCAACCAACCAGATTAGGAAAGTAATGAAGGGCAACATGAGACCTACCCCACACTTAGATCCAATCTCTACCAATTAGAAGTGGAAGTGGAACATAAAGCTAAGCTCTTAAAATGTGATTTGGTGATTTGGTCAACACTCTTCTCATGAGTGTTCATTATTTGTTGGCAAATTAGAGAGGGAGAAGAGCAGAAATGTCAACTGAGACTTCATCTTTCTTCAGGAATAAACTGTCAAAACAGAACAAGTATAGTCACATGTATAGATAGCCCTCAATATTCACAGATTCTGCATTCACCGATTCAGTCAAACACAGACTGAAAATATTCAAGAAATTTTCCAAAAGTTCCAAAAATAAAAACTTGAATGTGTACTTGCTGGCAATTATTTACAAAGCATCTACAATAAGCATTTTAAGTAATCTAGAAATAATATGCTGGTAACACTCACCTTGTGAAAATCCATTTACATTTCATCTTATTTGTGAAGAGAAAGATGCACACTCAGAACTATATATTTTTGTGTATGTGTATGTTAGGCCTCAGTAAAAAGTTCAAAAACTAAAGAGTTCTGATTAAATTGATAAACAACAGCCTCTCATACCAAAACAATTTAGACATTTTGATGCAGAACTAAACACTGCTTAAGAGAAAAGAAACCATAAATCAAGTCAAACAAAATAAAGCCTATGAAATGTGAAAAAATATTTGCAAAAGATGTGACCAACAAAGAATTGATGGAGAAGCTCTACACAGTCAGCAAAAACAAGACTGGGAACTGACCGTGGGTAAGATCATGAACTCCTTATTGCCAAATTGAGACTTAAATTGAAGAAAGTAGGCAAAACCACTAGACCATTCAGGTATGACCTAAATCAAATCCCTTATGATTATACAGTGGAAATGACAAACAGTTTCAAGGAATTAGATCTGATAGACACAGTCCCTGAAGAACTTTGGACAGAGGTTCGTGACATTGTACAGAAGTCAGTGATCAAAACTATCCCCGAGAAAAAGAAATGCAAAAAGGCAAAATGGTTGTCTGATGAGGCCTTACAAATAGCTGTTCCACATACATTTTTCATCTCCCTTTCTAGTATAAAAAAGTGATGAGAGTGAGTGGATGGAATCCATAGAAGGAAAGAAAAATTTTAAATAAATTTCCAAAAGATTTTTTTTTTTTATCTCATAGGCCAGAACTGAGCCCAAAAATTCACCTAGTGCAAGGAAGTCAAGAAACATAACTAATCATGATAACATTTGGAGCAAAGTCAGATCTCTATTAATTTGGAAACAAGGAGCATGAATACTGGCTAAGCAATTAGTAGTGTCTGGCACAAGAAATTAAGAAATATTGTTATCTTAAGAGTAACGAAGAGACATTAATTGCCACACCAGTCCAAATGATAAGTAGATAACTAGAACCTAAGTATTTAGATGAAGCTGTCATGTGTTTAATTAATGAAAAGTGTTATCCATGTGTTCATATATTATAGATGTTAACCATTATAAACTCACTACTTCTTTCCTACAGGGGGAGTCCATGATAGGATAATAGATTGAAGCATCAATTGATAGTTTCAATGGTTTGTTTTTGGGAACTGAGAATAGCTTAATTTGGAAACTAAAGTTCCCACATCTCTTTGTCAAATGTTAGAAGAGTCCTTTATCATCCACCTCAGTACTGTCTAGAGTCCTAGAACTAGGAACATAATCAACAAATGTAAATAGTCACATGACTGTTTCGTCCCTTTGCTATAAGAAGATGTCTATTATGTAATTGAAAAAAAAATCCACTAAAACAAATGTAAAACAAATTGATTGGTGCTAGGACTGTATTGTTTGTGCATGCATGCTAAGTTGCTTTTCATGTCCAGCTCTTTACAACTCTATGGACTATAGCCTGCCAGGCTTCTCTGTCCAGGCTCGAATACTGGAGTGGGTTGCTATACCTTCCTCCAGGGAATCTTCCCAACCCAGGGGTCAAACTCACATCTCTTACATCTCCTGCATTTTACTTCTAGTAAAATTAGTTTCACATTAAGGAGAGGAAAGGGGGAAATGATTTCCCATTAGATTTTTTGTCTTGCATAATAACTACAAAGTTAGTAAATACATAAACTAACAATATTTTGGGTCATGCCAAGCTTTTCATAAACTTTCTAAGACTCACTAAAGTTTCTGAGCTTTTGAGATTAAGCCTGAGAAAATGTATTTGGTTCATTTCCCCAGTATATGAAATTATGATTAAATACAGTTAACCTTAATTTTTTTAAAGCTATATATATTTTTTGTTTATATATAAACAAATATACTAAATGTATTTTTAGTGATTTTATTCCTAGGTTGTAGGAGTCATGGGGAGGTTTTTATTTTATTTTTCCTGTATATTATTTAGAATTCTTTGAGTTTTGAAAAATTATTATGTTACTTCTTCTATTATAAAAATTGTTACATGAAGAAAGAAAACACACCATGTAAACAATTCTTCATGTCCCCATCAGAGAAGGATGGTACTGCTTAACAATATCCTTATGTGCACTTTGAACAAGCAGATTAGAAGAGGTGAAACAAGCAGATTAGAAGAGATGATGTTAAAACACATAGTTATAAAGTATAAACATTGCTTGGCATTTTTATTAAAGAAATTGGCTTGAAGCAGCCAGGTGTTTTACAATTCTACAGCAACTCAAGTCTTTAGCAATGCTATTGTTAAAATTTAGAGAACAGTAGAATTCATTTTGAAAGTAAATCAACATCCCCACTCCACTCAGGAAAGTCTTTCTCAACTTACTTTTCAACTTAATACAGTGGTTTCAAGAGCATATAATTAAAAGTGCTGAGATGCCCAGAAGTTAATGAAGAATACAGTAAGCACCCTGCAGAACGAATATTTTTATGGCTTTTGTGCACAAAGCACTTCAGGCTAATTATTTTCAGACCAGCCAGTGAATGAGAATTTGTCCTGAGAGAATGCCCACTTTCATGACCTATGGTGACCCCTCCTTATTCAGAATCTGTAGAACTACCTCAGAAGTAGTTCTCTCAGGTTTTTTACCTTTTCTTGGCTCAGAAAAGCATCTAATGAATTAATTTTGAGTTTTCACTGATCTGTGTCCTTTCACTACTTAATTTTACAATATCCAAGGCCAGGACAGGGATGATATGAAAGTTAATTTTCCAGAACTGCCTGGCATGGCTATTTGCAGAACTAAAAGCAGTCCCAGGCCTGAACACTTTGAACCAATCAGAGAAAGCCAAGGGATTCCAAGTTCACTTTCGGTCCAAGGTTTCTTGGATCTAAAGTGAGACCATGAAAAGACCAGAGAGTTGAATGACTGACTCATATTTTTCTGCAAATGTTCCCTGACTTCCTATGATACACTCACACATGCATACAGAGCTTTTAATTTTTCTTTCAAAATTTGGTATGCACTGCTTGGCATTTTCTATAAAGAGACAGTAAATTCTCAGGGCTAGCTTTTTATTTTTATTTTTTTTGACATCTAACCATATTAAGTTTTGAAAAAAAACCTGAGTTTGTAGTTGTATGTAATAATGACACAAATCCATTTATGTCTTAATTTAATGAGGGTCACTGGGACTTGAAAACACTCATTTTCCTCCTGTGTGGCAATTCTATTGGTAAAGACTGCCTTAGATATTTTAAGTTTTAATTCTTGGTTCTGAAATATAGATAGGATCTGATGAGAATGTTTATTAATCATTACTAGGCTTCTAATTTGTCTGAGACTAAAATCCTTTCCCAATGGTATTTTTCAGAGAACTAGAACAAATAATTTCACAATTTATATGGAAATACAAAAAACTTCAAATAGCCAAAGCAATCTTGAGAAAGAAGAATGGAACTGGAGGAATCAACCTGCCTGACTTCAGGCTCTACTACAAAGCCACAGTCATCAAGACAATATGGTACTGGCACAAAGACAGAAATATAGATCAATGGAACAAACTAGAAAGCCCAGAGATAAATCCACACACCTACGGACACCTTATCTTTGACAAAGGAGGCAAGAATACACAATGGAGAAAATACAATCTCTTTAACAAGTGGTGCTGGGAAAACTGGTTAACCATTTGTAAAAGAATGAAACCAGAACACTTTCTAACACCATGCACAAAAATAAACTCAAAATGAATTAAAGATCTAAACGTAACACCAGAAACTATAAAACTCCTAGAAACAAAACACTCTCCGACATAAATCACAGCTGAATCCTCTATGACCCATCGCCCAGAGTAATGGAAATAAAAGAAAAATAAACAAATGGGACCTAATTAAACTTAAAAGCTTTTGCACAAAGAAGGAAACTATAAGCAAGGTGAAAAGACAGCCTTCAGAATGGGAGAAAATAATAGCAAACAAAGCAACTGACAAAGAATTAATCTCAAAAATATACAAGCAACCCCTGCAGCTCAATTCCAGAAAAATAAACAACCCAATCAAAAAATGGGCCAAAGAACTAAACAGACAGTTCTCCAAAGAAGACGTACAGATAGCTAACAAACACATGAAAAGATGCTCAACATCACTCATTATCAGTTCAGTTCAGTTCAGTCGCTCTGTCGTGTCAGACTTTGCGACCCAATGAGTCGCAACACGCCAGGCCTCCCTATCTATTACCAACTCCCGGAGTTCACCCAGACTCATGTGCATACAGTCGGTGATACCATCCAGCCATCTGTCTGTCATCCCCTTCTCCTCCTGCACCCAATTCCTCCCAGCATCAGGGTCTTTCCAATGAGTCAACTCTTTGCATGAGGTGGCCAAAGTATTGGAATTTCAGCCTCAGTATCAGTCCTTCCAATGAACACCCAGGACTGATCTCCTTTAGGATGGACTGGTTGGATCTCATTGCAGTCCAAGGGACTGTCAAGACTCTTCTCCAACACCACAGTTCAAAAGCATCAACTCTTCGGTGCTCAGCTTTCTTGACAGTCCAACTCTCACATCCATACATGACCACTGGAAAAACCATAGCCTTGACTAGATGGACCTTTGTTGGCAAACTAATGTCTCTGCTTTTTAATATGCTATCTAAGTTGGTCATAACTTTCCTTCCCAGGAATAAGCATCTTTTAGTTTCATTATCAGAGAAATGTAAATCAAAACCACAATGAGGTACCATATCATGCCAGTCAGAATGGCTGCGATCTAAAAGTCTACAAGAAATAAATGCTGGAGAGGGTGTGGAGAAAAGGGAACCCTCTTATACTGTTTGTGGGAATGCAAACTAGTACAGCCACTATGGAGAACAGTGTGGAGATTCCTTAAAAAACTGGAAATAGAACTGCCTTATGACCCAGCAATTCTACTGCTGGGCATACACACTGAGGAAACCAGAATTGATAGAGACACATGTACCCCAATGTTCATTGCAGCACTGTTTATAATAGCCAGGACATGGAAACAACCTAGATGCCCATCAGCAGATGAATGGATAAGAAAGCTGTGGTACATATACACAATGGAGTATTACTCAGCTCTTAAAAAGAATACATTTGAATCAGTTCTAATGAGGTGGTTGAAACTGGAGCCTATTTTACAGACTGATGTAAGCCAGAAAGAAAAACACCAATACAGTATACTAATGCATAGATATGAAATTTAGAATGATGGTAATGATAACCTTATATGCGAGACAATGAAAGATTCACAGATGTATAGAACAGTCTTTTGGACTCTGGGAGAGGGTGAGGGTGGGATGATCTGAGAGAATAGCATTGAAACATGTATATTATCATATGTAAAACATTGCCAGTCCAGGTACGATGCATGAGACAGGACGCTTGGGACTGGTGCACTGGGATGACCCAGAGGGATGAGATGGGGACGGAGGTTGGAAGGGGTTTCAGGATGGGGAACACATATAAACCCATGGCTGATTCATGTCAATGTATGACAGAAACCACTATAATATTATAAAATAATTAGCCTCCAATTAAAATAAATAAAATCCTTTTATCAACATTCTTGGCCTTAAGTATGCACATAACATTAAATAAGTACTGTTAGAATTAGAATTTTTATGTTTTATGATGATCATAATTGATGATTAAGTAAACTAAATTCTATGTGCTTGTATAACATTTATTTGTTGAAAGATTTGACTTACAAAATAAATAAGTCAAAATAAATACACTACTGTAATAAATCAAGCATAGTTATAATGCATAGATTGCAATAATCTGAACTGGATATTTTATTGATGGACAAGTTTGAACAAATTCCCTTTTTATATTTTGTATGACTTTTCCTCTCTCATAAGAAAAAAACAATGAGTTTAAATAAAATAAGTCCTATTAAAATCTGAAGAGATCATGAAGAAATAAATTTTATATATTAGCACAAATAAGATGTAATGCTAGCAAAACGTTTTTCGTGATAACTCTGTTTACAGTTGTACCTCCTGGGCACTTAATATCTTCATGCTGATATTAAGAGTTAGAGAATTATCAGATTACTAACCATCCTCAAATGCTATAAGAAACACATGGTAGGGGATCAGACCTACCAATCATTTTGTATGAGAGATTATATTAATAAAAAGGGCTAGAGGCTCATACCAGACTGTAAGCAAAATGTTACTCTGTCCTTACTTTAATATGATGTCAGTTCCAGCTCTAGATCTTCCTGACCAAGGGAAGAAAAGAAACACAGAAACAAATGTACACACACACACAGAGAAGAACAAGGTTGTAATACATGAATATTTAGTAATATTGTCTTGAAATCATAAAATAGCACAGCAATTTTTTTCAAAAAATCTATTGAAACATACAAAAATGTATGTGATCTCACTAGACCAGTAAATAGGAAGAACTTTATAGTATAACATTTTTATGTTAGTAAAGTTCTCAAATTAGTGACCTTGAAATGCACCTTAGCAAACCAGAGAGAAGAGCAAATAAAAGGCAAAGTAATCAAAAGAAAGGAAATAATAAAGACCAAAATTCATGTGTAAAGAGTATAAATTCCATTTCACGACAGTCAGAATGGCTGCGATTCAAAAGTCTACAAGAAATAAATGCTGGAGATGGTGTGGAGAAAAGGGAACCCTCTTACACTGTTGGTGGGAATGCAAACTAGTACAGCCACTATGGAGAACAGTGTGGAGATTCCTTAAAAAACTGGAAATAGAACTGCCATATGACTCAGCAATCCTACTGCTGGGTATACATACCGAGAAAACCAGCATTGATAGAGACACATGTACCCCAATGTTCATTGCAGCACTGTTTATAATAGCCAGGACATGGAAACAACCTAGATGCCCATCAGCAGACGAATGGATAAGAAAGCTGTGGTACATATACACAATGGAATATTACTCAGCCATTAAAAAGAATACATTTGAATCAGTTCTAATGAGGTGGTTGAAATTGGAGCCCATTTTACAGAATGACGTAAGCCAGAAAGAAAAACACCAATACAGTATACTAACACATATACATGGAATTTATAAAGACGGTAACAATAACCCTGTATGCAAGACAGCAAAAGAGACACAGATGTATAGAATGGTCTTTTGGACTCTGGGAGAGGGAGAGGGTGGGATGATTTGGGAGAATGGCATTGAAACATGTATAATATCATATAAGAAAATAATTGCCAATCCAGGTTCAATCCAGGATACAGGATGCTTGGGCTGATGCACTGGTATGACCCAGAGGGATGGGATGGGGAGGGAGGTGGGAGGGGGGTTCAGGATAGGGAACACGTGTACACCTGTGGCAGAGTCATGTTGGTGTATGGCAAAACCAATACAATATTGTAAAGTAATTAGCCCCCAATTAAAATAAATAAATTTAAATTTAAAAAGTATAAATTGATGAAATAAAAAATGAAAAAAAAAGAAAGCCAATTAAACCAAAATTTGATTCGTTGAGAAGATCAATAAATTGATATGTTTCTGGGCATACTAATTATATAAGATGACAGAAACAAATTACTAATATTAAGAATGAATGAGAGAATGTCATGATGAATTCCATAAATGTTAAAAGGATTATAAGGGAATATCAGGAACAACTTTTGTCAATAAATGTGATAGTGGGCAAATTCTTTGAGTGATACAAACTGTTAAAGACCAGTGAAGTAGTAGATACACTAAATCATCATATATGTATTAAAGTCATTTAATTTATAGTTAGAAAGCTTCCTACAAAGGAAACTCAAGCCCCAGATGGCTTCACTGGTGAATTCTTACAAAGATTTATGGAAGAAATAGTATCAATTATACAAAAACTTTTTCTTAAAAAAAAGTAGAGACAATACTTTCTAACATCTAACACCATTACTCTAATGTCAAACCCTGATATATGGCAAGATATCTGAATACTAACATACTTTCATTACAAGAAAATAAAATAACAGACCAATATTCCTAATAATTATAGCTGCAAAAATATTGAACAAAATGTTAACAAATCAAATTCAAAATATATAAAATGGATAATATATCATAATTTGATTAGATTGATCCCAGGAATGTAAATTTGGTTTAACATTTAAAAATCAATCATTGCAATTTATCACATTCACAAGTAAAAATTATAAAAACTATACAAACATTTCAATAGAAGCACAAAAAGGCATTTTTAAAAATCCACTATTCTTGTCTGAAAAATAGATAAGATCAGGGAGGTTATGACCTGAGATCACAAAACTAGTTTGTGACTCACTCAAAACCTAGACTTTCAGACCTTTGTTAAGAATCAAATTCTCTCACTATTTTCTTAAAATCATCTGTTAAAGATTCTGATACCATAATAATCTACTGTTATTCACCATTGAGGCATTCATTTAAATAACTTTGAATAAAATGTATTTTTGATTCATAAGAAAACATACTCAAAATTCCTTTGATTTTAATTGACATAATTTATACTTTTATATAAATATTTCAGTTCAGTTCAGTTGTTCAGTCATGTCTGACTCTTTGTGACTCCATGACCTGCGCACGCCAGGCCTCCTTAGCAATGCCATCCAACCATCTCATCCTCTGTCTTCCCTTTCTCCTCCCACCTTCAATCTTTCCTAACATCAGGGTCTTTTCCAGTGATTTGGTTCTTCACATCAGATGGTCCAAGTATTGGAGTTTCAGCTTCAGAATCAGTCTTTCCAAANTGATTTTAATTGACATAATTTATACTTTTATATAAATATTTCAGTTCAGTTCAGTTGTTCAGTCATGTCTGACTCTTTGTGACTCCATGACCTGCGCACGCCAGGCCTCCTTAGCAATGCCATCCAACCATCTCATCCTCTGTCTTCCCTTTCTCCTCCCACCTTCAATCTTTCCTAACATCAGGGTCTTTTCCAGTGATTTGGTTCTTCACATCAGATGGTCCAAGTATTGGAGTTTCAGCTTCAGAATCAGTCTTTCCAAAGAATATTCAGGACTGATTTCCTTTAGGATGGACTGGTTGGATCTCCTTGCTGTCCAAAGGACTCTCAAGAGTCTTCTCCAACACCACAGTTCAAAAGCATTGATTCCTCACTGCTCAGCTTTCTTTATAGTCCAACTCTCACATCCATACATGACTCTTGGAAAAATCATAGCCTTAACTAAATGGACTTTTATTGGCAAAATAATGTCTCTGCTTTTTAATATGCTGTTTAGGTTGGTCATAGCTTTTCTTCCAAGGAGCAAGCGTCTTTTAATTTCATGGCTGCAGTCACCATCTGCAGTGATTTTGGAGCCCAAAAAAGATAGTCTCTCACTGTTTTCATTGTTTTCCCCTCTATTTGCCATGAAGTGATGGGACCGATCTTAGTTTTCTGAATGTTGAGTTTTAAGCCAACTTTTTCACTCTCCTCTTTTACTTTCATCAAGAGGCTCTTTAGTTCTTCTTCACTTTCTGCCAGAAAGGTGGTGTCATATGCATATCTGAGGTTATTTGATTCCTGGCAATCTTGATTCCAGCTTGTGCTTCATCCAACCCAGCATTTTTCATGATGTACTCTGCATATAAGTTAAATAAACAGAGTGACAGTATACAGCCTTGACATACTCCTTTCCTGATTTGGAACCAGATTATAGTTCTATGTCCAGTTCAAAGTGTTGCCTCTTGACCTGCATGTAGATTTCTCAAGAGGCAGGTCAGGTGGTCTGGTACTCCCATCTCTTTCAGAATTTTTCACAGTTTGTTGTGATTCACACAGTCAACGGATTTGATATAGTCAATAAAGCAGAAGTAAATGTTTTTCTCAAACTCTCTTGCTTTTTTGATGATCCAGTGGATGTTGGCAATTTGCTCTCTGGTTCCTCTGCCTCTTCTAAATCTAGTTTGAACATCTGGAAGTTCACAGTTCACATACTGTTGAGCCTGGCTTGGAAAATTTTGAGCATTGCTTTGCTAGCATATGAGATGAGTGCAACTTTGTGGTAGTTTCAACATTCTTTGGCATTCTTCTTCTTTGGGATTGGAATGAAAACTGGCCTTTTCCAGTCCTGTAGCCACTGCTGGAGTTTTCCAAATTTGCTGGCATATTGAGTGCAGCACTTTCACGCATCATCTTTTAGCATCTGAAATAGCTCTACTGAAATTCCATCACTTCCACTAGCTTTGTTCATAGTGATGCTTCCTAAGGCCTACTTGACTTTGCATTCCAGGATGTCTGGCTCTAGGCGAGTAATCACATCATCATGGTTTTCTGGGTCATGAAGATCTTTTTTGTATAGTGTGTCTATGTACTCTTGTCACCTCTTAATATATTCTGCTTCTTTAGGTCAGTGCCATTTCTGTCCTTTATTGTGCTCATCTTTTCATGAGATGTTCCCCTGGTATCTCTATTTCTCTTGAAGATATCTCTAGTCATTCTCATTCTATTCTTTCCATCTATTTGTTTGCTTATCTCTCACTATTCTTTGGAACTCTGCATTCAAATGGGTATATCTTTCTTTTTCTCCTTTGCCTTTAGCTTCTCTTTTTTTTTCTCAGCTATTTTTAAGGCCTAATCAGATAACCATTTTGCCTTTTTGTATTTCTTTTTCTTGGGGATGGTCTTGATCACTGCTTTCTGTAGAATGTTATGAACCACTGTCCATAGATCTGCATGCACTCTGTCTATCAGATCTAATCCCTTCAATGTATTTATTTGTCACTTCCACTGTATAATCTTAAGGAGTTTAATTTAGCTCATACCTGAATATTCTAGTGGTTTTCCCTACTTTCTTCAGTTTAAGTCTGATTTTGGCAATAAGGAATTCATGATCTGAGCCAGTCAGCTCCTGGTCTTGTTTTTGCTGACTGTATAGAGCTTCTCCATCTTTGGCTGCAAATATAATCAATCTGATTTTGGTATTCACCATCTGGTGATGACCATGTGTAGAGTTGTCTCATGTTTTTGGAAGAGGGTGTTTGCTATGACCAGTGCATTCTCTTGGCAAAACTCTTGTTAGCTTTTGCCCTGCTTCGTTTTTCACTGCAAAGCCAAATTTGTCTGTTACTCCAGGTATCTCTTGACTTCCAACTTTTGCATTCCATGCCCCTATAATGAAGAGGACATTTTTTTTTAGGTGTTAGTATTAGAAGGTCTTGTAGGTCTTCATAGAACCATTCAGTTGCAGCTTCCTCAGTATTACTGGTCATGGCATAGACTTGGATTACTGTGATATTGAATGGTTTGCCTTCTAAATGAACAGTGATCATTCTGTCATTTTTGAGATTGTATCCAAGTACTGCATTTCGGACTCTTTTGTTGGCTAGGATGGCTACTCCATTTCTTTAAGGGATCCTTGCCCACAGTAGTAGATATTATGATGTTCACTCTTGCCACTTCCAATTTGCCTTGATTCATGGACCTAACATTCCAGGTTCCTATGCAATGTTGCTCTTTACAGCTTTGGACTTTACTTTCATCACCTGTCACATCCATACCTGAATTTTTTTTTTTTTTTTTTGCTTTAGTTCCATCTCTTCATTCTTTCTGGTGTTATTTCTTCAATCTTCTCCAGTACCATATTGGACACCTACTGACCTGGGGAGTTCATCTTTCAGTGTCATATCTTTGCCTTTTATACTGTTCATGGGGTTCTCAAAACAAGAATAGTGAAGTGGTTTGTCATTCCCTTCTCCAGTGGACCACATTTTGTCAGAACTCTCCACCATGACCTGTCTGTCTTGTGTGGCCCTACTTGGCATAGCTCATAGTTTCATTGAGTTAGACAAGGCTGTGGTCCATGTGATCAGTTTGCTTAGTTTTCTGTGATTGTGGTTTTCATTTTGTCTGCCCTCTGATGGAGAAGGATAAGAAGTTTATGGAAACTTCCTAATGGGACAGACTGACTGAGGGGTAAACTGGGTCCTGTTCTGATAGGAGGTACCATGTTCAGTAAATCCTTAATTCAATTTTCTGTTGATGGATGGGGCTGTTCTAAAAGTATTTAGAACAGTTAGTAAAACAACACTTCTAGAGTACTAAAGAAGTCTAGTCATATAGAAATTACTAGACACTATCAGATTTTAAAATCAAATAATGTTTTATTGACAAAGTAATTAAATTATTAATTATAACAATTATACAAGGGCTCTAAGATAGCAAATTTAAAACAATTAATTAAAATTAAAAATTGTTCCTGTAAGTTTATTAAAAAGCAAACTTCAGAAGATGCAAGGCTTCCTCAAATGCAATTTTGCTTTATTCTTTTCTAATTTATAATTTGTTTTGTTTAGCTGTTTCACTCTTTTAAATAAAAGTTAAAGTACTGTAAACAAATAACTAAGTTTTATATTTCCAAAAAAAATGTTTAAAGCAGTGTAGGACTATACTACTTGCTACACACTAAAGAACATGTCTAATTAAAATATCTGTAATCTATGGGTTTGAATCTCAGGTCAAAACGTTAAAATAAGAATGGTCTAGAAGCCCACAATATTTTCCAATTTGATGTACTTTAATCATTAAGGCTTATCTAAAACTTCTTTAAAATGAGAAGTAAAGTTAGTTAACCTACCAGAGAATGAATGCTGTAGCTCTATACACAATGAGTCTGTGTTTTTGTGTTTTATATGTACTTTTCTCTTTTTAAGATACTTTTCTTCCTTTGTTTAGGAATAGTATAGAACTATATACCTCAATCTTGGACTGATCCCTTTCCAGCTACACAGATATGAGCATTTGACTCACCTTAATTTTCTAATCTACATAACTCTCCAGAGTCATTGTAAAGATTAGTACTAAGAAGTTGGCATCTGCCCATCAATCAAGGAAAAGTAGTTGTTATTTTCATTATTGTACTTTCAGGATTTTATTATGATACTTGCTTCATAGCGTGACAGAATTATAGAGGTCATCCAGGCCAGTTTCTGGAGCAATGCAGAAACTTTCTTCTGCAGTTTAACTTTCTTCTTAAAATAGTCAAACGAAATGAATATTTTAAGAGAAGTTGTCATGTGGAAAAAGAAAGCTTACTCAGTTTTGCTTAAGAGACCAGCTTAGACGAAGAGTAAGTTTCACAGAGTACAGTTCTATCTCAAACAATAAAGAATAACCAGACAACCAAAGCTCGCTACAGTGAACTCGGTTGTTCTGCTTTGTATTCATTTTTGTTTCTTTGAAGCAGTGAGTCCCCTATGATAGTACTGGTTCAATTACAAGTGGTCTAATATTAAGTCAGGAATGTAGAATGGGAAATAAGGTTTTATGGTCAAAAACATGTATAACTGAATCACTTCACCATATACTTGAAACAAACACAATACTGTACATCAACTATACTTCATTTTTTATAAAAATGATATAAGATAATATAGATAAATCTTATATTTAGGTGATATTTCTCCAGCAAAAGCAAATTTATTCAGGATCACCAGAGAATTGCAATTCAGGGTCTGTAACACGCAACTGTCAAGGCAATGGAAAGGAGGATGGAGGGATGTTATGGGAAGTGAGAAGAAGCTGGAAGGGCTATGGTGAAAAAAAAGAAGGAAAAGTCCATAGTGTTGCATAGGCTGAATCCTTGCCAGGAACAAAAGGAGCTTTTCTTTCTCATACTGGGCTCTTTTATCACTACAGGGAGTAAGAGCTTTCCTGAGCCCTCCCAACATCATCTCTCAATTCTAATTAATTGAGACTTGGTTTATTAATTTTTAATGATATTTAGTTTTTCTTTTCCTTCCTGAACTATATGAGCAGGACCCAACTCACTGATCCAAGATTAAGGTTGACTCTCAGACTTGATAAGTCTAAACAGCTTTTATCAGAATAATTTAGCCCCTGCTTCCTTTGCCACATTTTCATACTTATCACTCCTTGAATTCTCCACTCCAGTCACATTGAACTGCTTAAAATTCAAGAAATAAATCAGACTATTTGACATTGTATGAGAAACTGAAGTTCCTTCCACCTAAAATCTTCTTTGTCTTTCTTTCCCTGTTTGCCTAGCAATATCCATTCACTGCATATCAGTGGAAAGTCCATTTTATATATGAAGGTTTTCTTGACTCCTAATCAAGAACAAATGACTTTTGAGGGAAAGTGACAGAAATTGAGGGGAAAAACAAACAAACAAGGGGAAAAAAAAAAAAAAAAACAGAAATAGAGTGCACTTGGAAAGGAAACCAGAGACAGGATCTGGAAAAATGTCCTGAGTTGGAAAATGTAGTAATAGCAACTTTTTCCAGAGTCTGAGGGCTTGGAGCAACCTATTTATCTTGTACCTGTGTATCTAGAACAGTGCATGACATATCAATTAAAGAATAACAAATCACTTTCAAGTTGTCTCATCTTTCCAATGTGAAAAAATTCACAAGCTTTCTTTTTTTAAAACTTGTTTGTAAATTAATTTAGATTAGGTTGGCTAAAGAAGAAAACTGAAAAAGACACAGTATTAACAGATGAGATCACTTTTGTCCCAGAAATAAATATTTTACTCTTACTCATAAATATGATTTGCCACAGGGTGGAGGTACATTTCCTAAATTTTTTTTTTTCATTTTATGATCTATCTGAATATACACACAAAGCTCTCCTGAAGAAGCTGTTGGCCTGGATCAAAGCATATAGGTTCCTTGAGTCCTGAGCCCCTCAATTGTCAGGCCAATTGAGAGGAGGATTCCTTTAAAAAGAAGTCACTTAGGTCTAGAATCTAGATTTTTAAGCAGGAAAAACATGCTGAGAACATTTTAGTTAAGTCAGTTTCATTCAAGGCTTGGGTGTCTGTGATTATGGAGGTTACTGAAATGGGAAAGCTTGTGTCTCTGGGGAAAAGGCAATGTAAGGAAGGAAAAACAGTTTCTCNTACTATAGCTCTCCCACCTTCCTTTTCCCCTCTATAAAAGAGTTATCCTTCCCTTGCAGCATATGGCTTGCCATGATTGCAGAGCATAAATTGCAAAAAATTTTTTGTTGATCACTTAGTTTACCACACTGTATTCCATGTATGTGGATCTGTAATTAACAAGAAAATAATTGTACCTCATCAGTTAATGGGCAAGGAAGACTTCATTCAAGACAGTTGCAATAATGGTGAGAAATTAAGCTCCATTCCTACTGAAACAAAAGGTGAGAGAGATTTTAATCACCAGCATGAGCTGCTGGAAAAGAACTGGAAACCATTAGGAGAAGAGGGAAATTGGTTAATATGATTAGGCCATCCTTGTCAGCTATTTGGAGTTTATAAAGCTTAGGCTCCTCCCCTCCCACAGAGACAGAGAAATAGGGGCTCTGTGTTTCCTGGAGATTGTATTTCAAAGGGATGTCTCCTGTGGAATAGAATGTCTGACACAAAATAGATAATCAGAGGTTAAAGTTGTGAGTGTGTCTTTTTACACTTTTATTATGCTTCAGTTTTTAAGTCTTGTCTGACTCTTTGTGGCCCCATGGACTGCAGCATGCTTGGCTCCTCTGTCCTCCACTATCTCCTGGAGTTTGCTCACATTAATGTCCATTGAGTCGGTGATGCGATCTAAACATCTCATGTTTTGGTGCCCCCTTCTCCTTTGGCCTTCGGTCCTTACCAGCATCAGATTCTTTTCCAATGAGTCAGCTCCTCTTCCTATTAGGCGGCCAAAGTATTGGAGATTCAGCTTCAACATCAGTCCTTCAGGATTGATATCCTTTAGGATTGACTGATTTGATCTCCTTGCAGGCCAAAGGATTCTTAAGCATGTTCTTCAGCACCACAATTCAAAAGTAATTCTTCAGCAGTCAGCCTTCTTTATGGTCCAGCATATGTACATGACTACTGGAAAAACCATAGTTTTCCCTATGTGGACTTTGTCAGCAAAGTGGTGTCTCTGTTTTTTAACATGTGATCTAGGTTTGTCAAAGCATTCCTTCCAAGGAGCAAATGTCTTTTAATTTCATGGTTAGAGTTGACTTCTGCAGTGATATTGGAGCCAAAGAAAATAAAATTTGCCACTGTTTCCACTTTTTCCCCATGTATTTCTCATGAAGTGATAAGACCAGATGCCACAATCTTCATTTTTTGAATGTTGAGTTTCAAGTCAGCTTTTTCTGTCTTCTTTCATCCTCAAAAGGCTCTTTAGTTCCTCTCACTTTCTTCCATTAGAGTGGTATCATCTGCATAAATGAGGTGATTTACTTTAAAAGTAGAGCTTTGCTTTATTATAAGCAAAGCTAGTGAAGGTGATGGAATTCCAGATGAGCTATTTCAAATAATAAAAGATGACACTGTTAAAGTACTGCACTTAATATGCCAGCAAACTTGGAAAACTCAGCAGTGGCCACAGGACTGGAAAAGGTCAGTTTTCATTTTAATCCCAAAGAAGGGTGATGCCAAAGAATGTTCAAACTACTGCATAATTGTGCTCATTTCACATGCTAGCAAGGTTATGTTCAAATTCCTTCAAGCTAGGCTTTAGCAGTACATGAACGAGAATTTCCAGATTGTCAAGCTGAGTTTGGACAAACATCAGTGTGGCTATCTGGGTTATTAAGACCTTGTTTGTATAGTTCTGGTGTATGTTCTTGCCACCTTTTCTTAATCCCTTCTGCTTCTGGTAAGTCTTCACCATTTTTGTCCTTCATGCCTATCCTTGCATGAAATGTTCCCTTGAGAGTTCAGATTTTCTTGAAGAGATCTCTAGTCTTCCCCATTCTATTTGTCTCCTCTATTTCTTTTCATTGTTCTTTAAGAAAGAACTTCTCTCTCCTTGCTATTCTCTGGAACTCTACTTTAAGTTGGATATATCTATCCCTTTTTCCCTTGCCTTTTGCTTCTCTTTTCTTCTTCAGGTATTTGCAAAGGCTCCTCAACAACCATTTTGCCTTCTTGTATTTCTTTTTCTTTGTGATGGTTTTGGTTGCTGCTTCCTGTACAGTGCTATAGTTTCTGCCCATAGTTCTTCAGGAGCTCAGTCTACTAGATTTAATCCCATGAATCTATTCATCACCTCCACTGTATCATCATAAGGGATTTGATTTTTGTCATACATGAATGGCCTAGTGGTTTTCCCTACTTTCTTCAATTTAAGCCTGAATTTGCAATAAGGATATCATGATCTGAGCCACAGTCAGCTGCAAGTCTTGTTTTTGCTGACTGTATAGAGCTTCTCCATCTTTGACTACAAAGAATATAATCAATCTGATTTCAATATTGACCGTCTGTTGATGTCCATGTATAGAGTCATCTTTTGTGTTGTTGGAAGAGGGTGTTTGCTATGACCAGTGTGTTATCTTTGCAAACCTCTGTTAGCCTTTGCCCTATTTCATTTTGTACTCCAAGGCCAAACTTGCCTGTTACTCCAGGTATCTCCTGACTTCCTACTTTTGCATTCCAAGCCCCTAAATTGAAAAGCACATCTTTTGGTGTTAGTTCTAAAAGGTCTTGTAGGTCTTCATAGAACTGTTCAAATTCAGCTTCTTCCGCATTAGTGGTTGGGGCAAACTTAGATTACTGTGATGTGAATGGTTTGCCTTGGAAATGAACAGAGATTATTCTGTCCTTATTAAAATTGCACCCAAGTGCTTCATTTCAGCCTCTTGTTGACTATAAAGGCTGCTCCATTTTGTCTAAAGGATTCTTGCCCCTGCTCTGGTGGCTCAGATGGTAAGTGTCTGCTTGCAATGCGGGCGACCCAGGTTTGATCCCTGGGTCAGGAAGATCCCCTGGAGAAGGAAATGGCAAACCACTTCAGTACTCTTGCCTGGAAAATCCCATGGACAGAGGAGCCTGGTAGGCTACAGTCCATGGGATTGCAAAGAGTTGGACACGACTGAGCGATTTCACTATGATATTCTTGCCCACAGTAGTAGATATAATGGTCATCTGAATTAAATTCACCCATTCCTGTCCATTTTAGTTTACTGATTCCTAAAATGTCAATGTTCACTCTTGTCATCTTCTACTTGACCATGTACATTCACCTTGATTCATGGACCTGATATGCCAGGTTCCTATGCAATATTGTTCTTTCCAGCACCAGACTTTACTTTCACCACCAGACACATTCACAGCTGAGTATTGTCTTGCTTTGGTACAGCTGCTTCATTTTTTCTAGAGCTATTAGAAATTTCTCCATGCACTTCCCCAGTAATGTAATGGACACCTTCTGACCCGGGTGGCTCATCTCCTGGTGTCTTTTTTTTTTTTTTTAAACCTTTTCACTATCTACATTAGGATGGTAATTATACTATCACCTAATATTACTAACAGGCCTANAACCGAGTATTGTCTTGCTTTGGTACAGCTGCTTCATTTTTTTCTAGAGCTATTAGAAATTTCTCCATGCACTTCCCCAGTAATGTAATGGACACCTTCTGACCTGGGTGGCTCATCTCCTGGTGTCTTTTTTTTTTTTTTTTAAACCTTTTCACTATCTACATTAGGATGGTAATTATACTATCACCTAATATTACTAACAGGCCTATTTGATACTACATGTAAAGAACTCAGCATAAGGCCTAAAAAGAAAAATTAGATAGAAAGATTGATAGATAGTGATATATTTGCAACTGCATGTTAGTACCGCTTAATCTCCCTCACCTTTTGCTTTCCTGCTCCTCCCCTCCCCTCTGGCAGCCACCTGTCTGTTCCTTGTAGATATAACTCTATTTCTGCTTTGCTATGTTTATTCACTTGTTTTGTCTTTTGAAATTTCTTATTCTAGATTCTACAGGCATTCTTATCTCCACTGTTTCAAACAAAGGATTTAATTATAATATTTCTCATGTTTTAAATTACTTTGATAAGATGACTCAATATATTGATATTTCTTTCACTGAAAAAACTCATGGAACAAATCAAGCTGCATTATTGTGATGTCAAGTGTATATCAAGGTGGGTGGTGGGTGATAAAAATTTAGATATATCTAGAGCAAAAAGAGAAAAATGGTTTTTAAACCAAACAAAGGCAAAACAGAGTATTTGTAATTGAACTGTAGGATTTATAGCTGAGATTGACGGCTGAGATTCAAACATGATTTGTCTTCCATTTAGCAAAATGTTTGATTCATTAGCTCATGAAAGGTAATTACTGATTTATTTTAAATTGTTTTCAATATGAGCTCCCCATGGGCTGACAGTTATATGAATTATATAGCAAGTTTATAATTTTGCCATATGTAACCTGCAACTTTCCCACAACAGTGCTTTTAGAAGATATCTAAAGATTCCTTTTACTAATTACCACTGGTCCTGAAGGTGTTTTTCTGAGGCAGTAGGAAGTTGGTTTGCAAAGCTAGAATCTCATTTTTATAAATGTTTTAAAATTTACCGCTTATGTAATGAAGCTATTTCCATATCCAGTCAAACAGCCACTCTACCACTGCCTTGTAATAATGTGGTGTTAAAATGCATAAGAAAGTGATTAGGAGCCTGGGTGCCAATCCCAGTTCTACCCCTCACCAGCAATGTGACCCTGAGCAAGTATTAGCCTATCTGTGACTCATTTTACTTGACTCTAAAAATATACAATTCCTGGAACATAGTGATTATTCAGTAAGGGTTAGCTATTATTCTCCTCAAGAAATGCTAATGTTGAGTGCATCTATTTTCCAGCCTCAGTGCAGAAAGCCAGTTGGATGTGGGTTTATTTAGCAAAGAGTTATCCCTTGCAGGATAGACATTCTCCTTATCAAATAATATGATGCTGTTTTTATTTGTAGTGTTTCTTCATTCTTTTCTATTAGTTTCTTTTTCAGAAGATGTGCCTTCATAGAATACCCTCTACCCTTCAACTTTCTGGACATATGTTTTAGAAACCCAGTCTTTGTTCTAATAGCCTCATGAAACTCTCTCCTGATTACTCCAACCCAAATTCTCCCTTTTATGAACATGTAATAGGGAAGAACAAACCTGACTCCAAATTGGATGTGTATCTTTTACTTTAGTCTTTGTATTCTATTGCTTTTGCTACAAGTCAAGAATGTTGCCTATAGCCTGAAATATGCAGGAAAACCCACTCTCAAGGCTCCAACCTTTAAAGGTAAAACAGGGATAAAAATCTGCAGAACAGAGAAAAACATTTTTCTTATTGGAATTTTATAGAATGTCATGACATGATCTAGTGCAAGAACAAAAGATTCTGACATGAAATTTGCACAACGAACATCTTTTCCCCTTATTACATTAAAGAAACCTGAATTCTAACTCTGTTAACATTGTTCTTTGGAACACTAGTCCACCATCTTCTTGGTCTGTGGGCTTTCCAGATAAAATCGCTCACTATTGCTTGCCTCAACAACTCATCTCTCAGTTTATTGGCTTGTTATGTAGCAAGCAGTATGAGCTTGGATTCGATAACAAAGCTATTATTTATGTAGACTGCATGCATTTCTTAGTTAAATCCTGGTTTATACAAACATTTGCAGTGGTTATTCTAAAGCTGNAAAGAAACCTGAATTCTAACTCTGTTAACATTGTTCTTTGGAACACTAGTCCACCGTCTTCTTGGTCTGTGGGCTTTCCAGATAAAATCGCTCACTATTGCCTGCCTCAACAACTCATCTCTCAGTTTATTGGCTTGTTATGTAGCAAGCAGTATGAGCTTGGATTCGATAACAAAACTATTATTTATGTAGACTGCATGCATTTCTTAGTTAAATCCTGGTTTATACAAACATTTGCAGTGGTTATTCTAAAGCTGCACTATTTTAAGTGCACATGCTTTGTCTCTGCAACTGTATTGAAAGCTCCTTCAAAACTGGGATTGGGTGATACAGTTCTCGGAACTCCCGCAACACCTGACACAGACTGTGCAGGAAGTGCTTAGAAAGGAAGGAAACAAACAACTTAGAAACCACTAATGTGAGCCCCTCAGTTGATCAGTAGATTCTACTCCTCACCTGGGATTGTTAAGGGCACAAACTTTCAACAAACATATACACACACACACACATAAACAAGACTCACAAAAAAAAAAAAAAAAAAAAAAAGAGAGAGGCAGAGAAAAAATAACCTCTGAGATCAAAATCTAGAATGCTTTTTCTGTAATGTGTATATATTGGGTAGGAATCCAAAGATTTTCTTAAGAATTAGTCAATTTAATTTATTTACACATAAGGCAATATGTTTCATCTTTGCCTAAGTTCATGCATGTTACCATGTCATAAGTGTTTTTATTGTGAGGTAGTATTTTTATTTTTTTCCCTTTTCTTCTTGGGTTTCCCTTTTCATTTTCTCTCTCCTTCTCCTTCTTACTCATCAACATAAGTAGAAACTGTGTCCATATATATTTTGACCGATGCATCTTCATTTGTTCATTCAACTCTATATAAATTTATAATTAAGTGATAAATAAAAATAAATTAAAATATCACATTAAATGTATTTTTCTGCATCTTGATTTTCTTTCTCAATTTGTAACTCCTGTAACTCCCTCCATTTCAACCGACATACATCCCTTGATGAGGGTAGCATTCGGTCACTTACCTCTTGAGAGGCAATCATTTGATTTCTGTATTTTTTTTATCTTTGCAAACAATACCACAGTAAATATTTATGTTTGCCTGACTTCATATACTAATGCTTTTTCTTTTAAGGAAAGGATTACCATTAATGAGGTTGCTGGGCCAAAAGATTTCTGAAATTTCAATTTAATGGATGCTACCAGTTGCTTTTACAAATTTTTATACCACTTTATTTTCCACCAGTTTTTTTTAACCCTATGAGAGTACTTCTTGCTCCACAAGCCTTTCACCAGTAAATGTTATAACTACTTATTTCTAAAAACTAATGTCTTCTCCTAAGTATCTGTTACTTCACTAACTCAATTTGCCTAATTTTGGGCATAGGGCGCAGACTTCCATTGTGCTATATTTCTAGTAAATTCTTGCATTTCTTTGTGTTTTAGCTATTTTGTGTGTAAGATATAAATGTATGACTAATATATTTTCTTAATAAACTGTGCTTTTATTATTATACTGTGCATTTATTTATCTTATTTAGTGACTTTAAACTTAAATTTCCAATAATCTGCTACTGACTTTTCATTCTTTCTTTTTCCTCTTTTCCTTTTTTATTGCTTTGTTTCCCTTTTACCAAATATTCCTTTAAGTGTTTTTTATTCACTTTAAATTGTTAATTTAATTGTAAATTTAAATGTTAATGGTTGTTTTAAAAATAGTTTATAGCTAGATTTTGCTTTGCAATCAAACATAATGAAAACAGAATCAGTGATCTGGAAAAAAAAAGTGTTTTAAATATTTGTATTCACAAGCACATGATTCTAATGGGGAAAGCTTTTATTGTAATTATTTTTATTTTCTGGGTCAGCTCATAAGGTCTTATTTATTGTGGAGAATATATGTGATAGGCAAAATGAAAAGGGAAGTAGAAAATTACAGAAAAAAAGAGATTTGGGAAAATGGTGTTGAACTTCTTTCTTCCACTTCGGGATACCAATTTAGGTGTTCCTTCTGTATCAACCTTCTGCCTGACCCTACAGGAAGCTATGTGCAAGATAGTCTTGAACTCTGTGGTAGTATGCCAAATAAAAATACGGGGTTCTCAGTTACATTTGATCTTCAGATAAAAAATGAAAGCTTTTTTTTTCCTGGATGTCCCTAAAAAAACATTACTTGTGTATCTACAATTCAGATTTAATTGGATGTCCTGTATTTTATCAGGTAACCCTACTTTAAGGGAATCTCACTATAGATAACTGGTACAGGCCTTTTTTTCATGGTACTAAACAAGCACCTTCAGACACTGTCAGGGACCCAATGTATAAGTCAGCAAGTAGCATATTCTGGGAAGATACTGGTACTCAAAGATTGGTTGAGAGCACCTCTTCATGGTCAGAAGAGTACCATTTGAAAATGACCCTATGTAGGCTTGACTGACCCCTGCACCCCACAATACTAAAGGAGTTGAAAAACTGAACAAAATTTTCCATGACTGAAACTGTGAGAGTCAGAAGAAACCAGAGAACAGGTAGACTTCTTCCAGGTATTTCAGCTATGAACCAGCATCATGCCAGCTTCTAAATGTGAGGCCTTGTCTCAAAGAGAAGCAGCCAGCTGGAATCTTCCAACGGCAGATTGCAATCACACCCTTTAATTATCATGTTTAAGCCATAATGAACTAAAAATAGAGAACTAGTTCTAGTTATTCCTCTCAGCTTCTGGTGTGAAAACTCAAATTTAAAACAATAATACAAAACTTTAGGAAATTAAGGTTCAGTAGGGACCATGGTTTAGCATAGCTGTTCTAGGTTAACAATTCAGTAAATGCACTGAAATTGAAGATAACACTGTTGAAACGTGCTTTAATGTTCTAGAAGGCAAAACACGAGAAAGCCATATCAGACTGGAGACAAAGTATAGAGAGAATGGAAACTGAGGAAAAAGAGAACAGAGACTAATGCGGACTCTAAAGAATAAAAAGGATGAAGAAAAGACATTAACGATATCGTTAGAAACAACATCCTTAAATTAAAGAGAGCACTAGGTCCGCAGATTGAGAAATTTCACTGAGTTGTGAATGAAGGACACATATCTAGGTATCATACTATACCCCAAACAGAGGAGAAAGGGATGACACTGCCATTAGCTATCTCTTTTTTCTTGAAGGCAAGAGTGGATTGGCATACAGTATTTATAGGCTACTGAAGGAAAGGACTGAAGCTCTCAGAAGATGAGATGTAGATCTCCAGCTCCATTCAAATCCTTATCTTCAAAAGCTTCAGGTCCACACACCAAGATTTTTATTTGTAAACCAAAACATGTCACCCCAAAATATGCTTCTTTGACATAAAGATAATGTTGAGTTGAATATTGTGGGATGATTTGGGAGAATGGCATTGAAACATGTATAATATCATATAAGAAACAAATCGCCAGTCTAGGTTCGATGCAGGATACAGGATGCTTGGGGCTGGTGCACGGGGATGACCCAGAGGGATGGTATGGGGAGGGAGGCGGGAGAGGGGTTCAGGATTGAGAACTCGAGTGCACCCATGGTGGATTCATGTTGATGTATGGCAAAACCAATACAATATTATAAAGTAAATAATAATAATAAAATTAAATAAATAAATATACCAAAAAGAAGAAGAAGAAATAGCTGGCACAGGACAAGATCTTAGGAAAGAAAATGTGTTTCCCTTTTGTAAAGGAAATCTCTCTTTGTACCCAGAAGAGAAGGATAACTCTTCTTCACAAGAGACTCACCAATGGAGAAAGTACCACTTCAATCTGCACAACAAATCTTACTCTTTATTGCTGTACTTCTCCTGGTTACCTTCCCATAATTTGCCTCCTCTTGTCCAGAAGTCCACTGCCCCCTCTTTTTTAGCCTAAAATAGTATGAGTCTCAGTCTGAAACATCCCTTTAAGCTATTTATGACTGAGTTTCTCCCATGTATATATAAATAGAAATGCATGCGTCAAAATTTTGCTTGTGTATTGCTAATCTCTTTTGTTACAAAAGCCCAGTTGAAAATGTAGACATCTAAAGGAAAAATACTTTTCCTCCCCTCCAGACTCAACCAGGAACTTCTGCCCGTGTCTGTCTTAGTGCCCATTGATGAAACATGTTTCTTCTAAGGCACATTGCCTGGACCATTGTTTAAACGTCTGACTCAAAGTGAAGACTTACCTGTGCCTTCATTGAAGCTAACTTTGTATGTGATTTCTATGTAACATTTAAGAACAGTTCATCCCGCCTGAAATTGGTGCATCCCAGCCGTCCTTAGTCTTTCTCCATATTGTACTTTCATCTTGATACTGTCTTACTTAGTCTCTCCAATCTGAATGTGCCACTACTCATCAACTTTCAATTTTCTAGAAACCAAGTATTCACAGAATATCCCCTCCTCATAGCTCTAGCTTGAGGATACCATTTCCCAAGAAGCTTTGTGTTAAACACTGTTGATTTTCAAAACCTCTTGCTTGAGAGATGATCAAAAACATCCTTGTTTCCCAGAGCTTTTCAGAGCCATTATATTTTTTCTCTCTTGCATCATCCCTGCTTTGCCCTCTGCCATCTGGCTATAGTACTCTTGATCCTTTTCACTTTCTGACCTACTAGTCACTCCCCCCAAATTAACTGAATTAATCTAGCTCATATTTCTCTCTAACTCTAAATATATAAATCTGAATAACAGTTTCTATGAAAACATTTATTCTATGCTTGTAATATTTTAAAGGTTTTTCAAAAGGCATGAAACTATTTTAATTGATTAGCACTCCATAAAATCAAAAGGGAGAAGAAATAACCCACATAGAATCAATACTTCAAGCATTATTGGGAGACACGGAAATGCAATTTTATAATTATCTGTAAGTATAGAAGAAACAAAGCAATAATTCCAATGTCTCTCCCACTGCCCAGTCTGTGCTACAAGCTTTTGGGTGAGGGAGCAGAAGAGAGAAGGTGAACGATTCTCCTTGAGTAAAAACAAGAGGACAGTGAAGATGAAGAGCCAAAGTACAGAAGAGGGAAAATTTTTTCCTGTCCTCTTGGTTCTTAGACTGATACCATCAAATTGACATATGACAAATTAACAGGAGAAAAATTTAATTACAGATGTATAGGAAATCAACCCTGAATATATATCAGAAGGACTGTTACTGAAGGTGAAGCTCCAATATTTTGGCCACCTGATGCAAAGAGCTGACTCATTAGAAAAGACTCTGATGCTGGAAAAAACTTGAAGGCAGGAGGAGAAGGGAACAAGAAAGGATGAAATGGTTGGATGGCATCACCAACTCAACTGGCATTAGTTTGAGCAAGCTCTGGGAGATGGTGAAGCACAGGGAAGCCTGGCATGCTGTGGTCTATGGGGTCACAAAGAGTAGAACATGACTGAGTGACTAAACAACAACGAGGGGTCCCCTAAGACTGTGAGACCAACAGCAGTCAGGCAATTGTGACTTTTATGCCATTCTAAGCTAAGAATGAGAAACGCTGAGAAACATTCATGAGAAAGCATGGTGAGAAACGGTGGGCTGGATGAAGCACAAGCTGGAATCAACATTGCTGGGAGAAATAGCAATAACCTTAGATATGCAGATGACACCACCCTGATGGCAGAAAGCAAAAAAGAACTAAAAAGCCTCTTGATAAAGGTGAAAGAGGAGAGTGAAAATCTTGGCTTAAAAGTCAACATTCAGAAAACTAAGATCATGGCATCTGGTCCCATCATTTCATGGCAAATAGATGGGAAAACAGTGGAAACAGTGACAGACTTTATTTTGGGGGGCTCCAAAATCACTGCAGATGGTGATTGCAGCCATGAAATTGAAAGACGCTTGCTTTTTGGAAGAAAAGTTAAGACCAAACTAGACAACATACTAAAAAGCAGAAACATTGCTTTGCCAACAAAGGTCCATCTAGTTAAAGATATGTTTTTTCCAGTAGTCATGTTTGGATGTGAAGTTGAACTATAAAGAAAGCTGAGTGCCGAAGAATCAATGCTTTTGAACTGTGGTGTTGGAGAAGACTCTTGAGAGTTCCTTGAACAGCAAGGAGATCAAACCAGTCCATCCTAAAGGAAATGAACCTGAATATTCATTGGAAAGGCTGATGCTGAAGCTGAAACTCCAATAGTTTGGCCACTGGATGCGAAGAACCGACTCATTTGAAAAGACCCTGAATGCTGGGCAAGATTGAAGGTGGGAGGAGAAGGGGACAACAGAGGATGAGAAGGTTGACTGGCATCACTGACTCAATGGACATGAGTTTGAGTAAACTCCAAAAGTTGTTGATGGACAGGGAAGCCTGGGGTGCTGCAGTCCATGGGAAAGCAAAAAGTCAAACACTACTGAACTGAACTGAAGCTAAGGCAAATTGATAAGGATTTGGGCTTCCCAGGTGGACAGTGGTAAAGAATCTGCTCACCAGTGCAGGAGGTGCTGGAGATGTGGGTTTGATTCCTGGGTTGGAAGATCTCCTGGGGTAAGGAATGGTAACCCACTCCAGTATTCTTGTCTCTTCCACAGAAAAATGATAAGAACAAATGTTCAGTAAACAAATGTTTGCTATGCCATGCCATGCCATGCAGCGACAATTGGACAAAGAGGATTTGGTCTCTAGGCCCTACATAGCCTTCCCCAAACTTACCATACAGAATTCATATTCCTTGCAGTTATCTCCGGTGATAGCTCTCTTCCTGAATCAAGCCCTCTGTCAAAATTCCCTGAGGCAGTTAACAGGGAATAAACACTCTGAGTGTTCTGGGCCTTGATTGACTTCAGCTCAAAGTAATGCATATGACAAAGTGGCATATTTTGAGGAGGCTCATTTGAATCCTTTCAAGGCACAGACAAAAATCATTCTCAGAAAAAAAATAGTCAAAAATAAATGATAAAATACTGAGCATATATCAGAACTTGCTAATCCATAGAACTGACCACAGGAAAGGAACTTGAAGGGTTTCTCAGATGGTGCTAGTGGTAAAGAATCTGCCTGCTGATGCTCGAGACAAAAGAGATGCAGGTTCAGTCCCTTGATTGGGAAGATCCCCTGGAGATGGGCACAACAACCACTCCAGTATTCTTGCCTGGAGAATCTCATGGATAGAGGAACTTGGTGGGCTACAATCCATAGGGTTGCAAAGAGTTGGATGCAACTGAAGCAACCTAGCATGCAAGGAAAACTTGAAAATATATAGGACCAGAAGTGGCAGCCTCAAAGATACCCTGCTTCTGGAACAGAATCTTATATATTAAGAAGGCGTAACCTTTGGAGATGAGACAGTAAAAGGAAAACAGTAAAATGAAAAAAGTAGGAGGGAAAAATAAAAATCTTACACAAAAGAAAGAGAAATAAGATAATCAACACAAGGATGAGATTCATCCAAAGAAAGATGACTGGGAAGATGTTGATAAAATAACTAACATTAAGTGTTTCCTGGATATTTCATATTTTCATGAATATATCTCATATACTCATGAGTGCTTTATAATTTCTAGCTAAGAGTAAAGCATGAATAAAGTTATGAGCAGAATGGTACATATATATGTGTATTGTGTGCATATATTTACTTGCATGTATGTGTATTTGTGTGTATGGACTAAGTACAAAATAAGCATAACCCTGAACAATGCTGACAGAAAGAAAAGAAATAATCAAATAATATATACATATTATACATGATTTTATATATATAGAGAGAGAGACAGGAAAAAGTACACACATTATAGAGCAAATGGTAAAATGTTAATAGACAAATCCTGAGAAAAGATACACAAATGCGTTCTTTGTGATAGTATTATTCATGCAGTTCTTTTGTAAGTCTGAAGTTATTTCCAGATAAAAGTTTATACATTAAAAAAAAAAAAAGAGGTTTTTTCAAGTTTACCAGGGACAACTTTCTACTGGGAAGAGGATTTACTATATATTTTAAAAGCCTAAGACATGTATGCTTCTATTTAACTTCTGAAACCCACATTTTAAAATGGTTAGCTCAACTGTGAAGAAGATGGAGATGAATAATATCAGACAGTATATGCTATTTGAAGATGGATTGTAAGGATTGTATGAATTATTGTGAGGAATACTAATAATTAAACTTTTGAAGAAAGAGAGAGTTTTTTCATCAGTGTTTCTTTTGCTCTCCACTTCATTCAATGTCAACAGCAAGAGCTCTGAGTCTTGTGAAAAACAAGTCAGAGAGGCCATCAGAAAATGCCACTCACTTCTCTGACATGAGAACACAAATGTTTTAAAAAAAAAAACAAAAACGTGTTTTGTTCAATATCTTAATCAGAGCTATATAAAAGAAATGCTCTTGTAGGTCTGAAATTATTTTGAAGAAAT
>SJYW01016406.1:512075-537748 GCA_006410735.1 Raphicerus campestris | reverse complement strand
GCAAAGTAATGTCTCTGCTTTTGAATATGCTATCTAGGTTGGTCATAACTTTTCTTCCAATGAGTAAGCGTCTTTTAATTTCATGGCTGCAGTCACCATCTGCAGTAATTTTGGAGCCCCCAAAAATAAAGTCCGACACTGTTTCCCCATCTATTTCCCATGAAGTGATGGGACCAGATGCCATGATCTTCGTTTTCTGAATGTTGAGCTTTAAGCCAACTTTTTCACTCTCCTCTTTCACTTTCATGAAGAGGCTTTTTAGTTCCTCTTCACTTTCTGCCATAAGGGTGGTGTCATCTGCATATCTGAGGTTATTGATATTTCTCCCGGCAATCTTGATTCCAGCTTGTGCTTCTTCCAGCCCAGTGTTTCTCATGATATACTCTGCATAGAAGTTAAATAAGCAGGGTGACAATATACAGCCTTGACGTACTCCTTTTCCTATTTGGAACCAGTCTGTTGTTCCATGTCACTGCACAACAGGCCAGTAAATCAATGAGTTGTTGGGGCAAGTAACAGCCACTTTATCTGGAAAGCCAGCAGACCAAGATGGTGGACTAGTGTCCCAAAGAACCGTCTGACCCAGGTATGGATGCCAGTTCCTTTTCTAGAACAGAGAAGGGAAGGCGAGGAAGTTAAAAACAGGAATAAATTGCTCTAAGTAACTCCTGGTTCTAGCCAGATTCTGGAGAGGATGTGTTCATTTCTTCTTTCCTTCAGCCATTCACACACAGACCTGGTCAGGATACTACCTGATTACTAAACAAGATATTTTAGCTTCATGCTCAGGCGAGGGAGGCAGGGTTCCCAGAGATGAGACATTATGTATATTTTAAGTTATAGGCAACATCCTGTCAGGGATTAACTTGTAGAAAAAACAATAGAATACAGAGGTATAAAGTAAAAGAAAGAGATCCGATATGGAGTCAAATTTGTTCTTCCCTATTATATATGTGGGCTTACCTGGTGGCTCAGTGGTAAGGAATCTACCTGTCAATGCAGGAGACATGGATTCAATCCCTGGATTGGGAAGATTCCCTGGAGAAGGAAATGGCAATCCACTCCAGTATTCTTGCCCAGGAAATCCCATGGACAAGGAAGCCTGGCAGGTAACGGTCCATAGGGTCTCAAAAGAGTTGGACACAACTTGGCCACTGAACAATTGCATACATATCCTTGACATGATGTGAGAGAATGGCACTTCGCTTCTTTGGTCAACCTCCCCAGAATGCACAGGCCCAGTCTATGAGAAAGAGAGCAGACAAATTCCAGCAGAGGGTATTCTATAGAAAAAAGAGCCTGACCATACTCCTCAAACTGTCAAGTCATCAAAAATAAGAACAGTCTGAGACTAAACGTAATGGGGTATCCCGAATGGGATCCTGGGACAAAACATGGTAAAAACTAGGAAAATCTGAATACAAGTATGGACTTTAGTTAACAATAATATGATTTCACTTTCACTTTGATGACTCAGACAGTAAATAGTCCACCTGCAAGAAGGAGATCTGGGTTCAGTCCTTGGGTCGGGAAGATTCCCTGGAGAAGGGAATGGTTTCCCACTCCAGTATTTTTGTCTGGAGAATTCCATGGACAGAGGAGCCTGGTGGGCTAAAGTCCACGGGGGCACAAAGAGTCGGACACGACTGAATGAATAGCATTTGTGTGTAATAATAGTATATCACTGCTGGTATCTTTAGTTGCAACATGTGGGATCTAGTTCCCTGACCAGAGATCAAACCTGGGCCTCCTGCACTGGGACCAGAGAATCTTAGCCACTAGACCACCAGGGAAATCTTACTATTGTTTCTTTAATTGTAACAGATGTACCATGCTAATATAAGTTGTTAATATTAGGGGAAACTGTATGGGGTGGGGCAAGGGATATCGATGGGAACTCTGTACTAACTGCTTAATTTTTTCTGTAAATCTAAAACTGTTCTCATGCAACTGACAAGGGCTTAATTTCCAAATATACAAACAGTTCGTGCAACTCGCAACGACAACAAAAAACATGAGCAACCCAGTCAAAAAATGGGCAGAAGACCCAAAGAGATATTTCTCCAAAGAAGACATATAGATGGCCAACAGTCGCATGAAAAGATACTCAATCTTGCTAATTATTAGAGAAACGCAAATCAAAACTACAATGAGGTGCTGTCTCACACTGGTCAAAATGGTCATCATTAAAAATCTAGAAATAACAAATGCTGAGGAGGATTTGGGATAAAGAGAACCCTCCTACATTGTTGGTGTGAATGTAAACTGGTGCAGCCACTATGGAAAACTGTATGGATGTTCCTCAAAAAACTATAAACAGAACTACCATATGATCCAGCAATCCCATATCTGGGCATATATCCTGACTAAACTATACTCAAAGAGAAACATGCATCCCTATGTTCATAGTGGCACTGTTCACAACAGGTAAGACATGGAAACAACCTAAACGTCTATCAACAGATGACTGGATAAAGGAGATGGAATACTATCAGACATAAAAAGGAATGAACTAATGCCATTTGTAGCAACATGGATGGACCTGGAGATTATCACACTAAGTCACAAAGACAAATACCATGTGTTATCACTTATGTGTAAAATCTATAAAGAAAGCTGAGAGCCAAAGAATTGATGCTTTTGAACTGTGGTGTTGAAGACTCTTGAGAGTCCCTTGGACTGCCAGGAGATCCAACCAGTCCATCCTAAAGGAAATCAGTCCTGAATGTTCATTGGAAGGACTGATGCTGAAGCTGAAACTCCAATACTTTTGCCACCTGATGCGAAGAACTGACTCATTGGGAAAGACCCTGATGCTGGGAAAGATTGAAGGTGGGAGAAGAAGGGGATGACAGAGGATGAGATGGCTGGATGGCATCACTGACTCGATAGACATGAGTTTGAGCAAGCTATGAAAGTTGGTGGTGGATAGGGAAGCCTGGCATGCTATGGTCCATGGGATCGCAGAGTCGGACACGACTGAGTGACTGAACTGAACTGAACTGGTGTGTAAAATCTANAGAAGGGGACGACAGAGGATGAGATGGCTGGATGGCATCACTGACTCGATAGACATGAGTTTGAGCGAGCTATGAAAGTTGGTGATGGATAAGGAAGCCTGGCATGCTATGGTCCATGGGATCGCAGAGTCGGACACGACTGAGTGACTGAACTGAACTGGTGTGTAAAATCTAAAGTATGACACAAATAAACGTATCTACAAACCAGAAACAAACTCACAGACACAGAGAACAGGTTTGTGGCTGCCAAGAGGGTGGGGGAGATGAACTGGGAACCTGAGATTTGCAGATGCAAGCCATTAAATACAGAATGGATAAGCAACAAGGTCCTTACTGTATAGCCCAGAGAACTATGGTCAATATCCTGTGATAAACCATAATGAAAAAGAATATGAAAAGGACTGTATACATAGTATATATACAAGTATAGCTGAATCACTTTGCTGTACAGCAGAAATTAACATTGTAAACCAACTATATTTTAATAAAATAAAAATTTAAAATATCTCATTGTTTTAAATTGTATTTCCCTGATGCCTTCTGAGGCTAAATCTCTTTTCACACACGTTTTCTGATATATACTCGTATATCACTTGTTTCTACTTCTGCCCACTCTTTTATTTTTTGCTTTTTTTCTTATTGGCTTATAAACGTTTTTCATAGTAAGGATATTAACCTTTTGTCTGTTACACATGTGTGGCAACCGTATTTTTTTTGTTGTTTTTTGGCTGTGCTAACAGTATTTTTTTAAGTCTGCTATTGGCCTTTCTGTTTGTGGAAACATATGTCACCCAGAAAAATGTTCCTCTGTAAAAAAAAAAAACTTTCTCTTTTGTAAGACTTCTGGGTCTTCTGCCCCTGCAAGGTTAAAAAATTCTTCTTCTAATTTTTCTCTTAATATTTTTAGCTTTTATTTTTCACCTATCAGGGATCTATTTTGCAGGTGGTGTCAGGTGAGAGGGGAGGATGTGGCTTTATTTTCTTCCAGATGGCCCATCGCTATGGCAGCATCATTTATTAAATATACTGACTTTCCCACTAACTTGCTGTTCCTCTTTAACAGAATATAAGTTGCCATATAGAGCCTTAGATCTGGGTCTGGGAGACTGTTCTCCAAGCTGTCATCAACATCCAGCTCAAGAACCCACACCCACCTTCTCCTTAAAAGCTGTAACCCCCAGCCCCACTCCTCCCAGCTGGAATCACCCTTATCCTCACTTGACCTCCCTTACCCCCAACCTGACCTCCTATGGAAATCATTCATTCAAACCATGCACTCGTATATCGCGCTCCTCCTGAGTGTGAGATACTGGCCCAGAGAAGACTGCCCCTGTCTTCTAGGAATTCACAGTCTGGGAAGAGAAGGGAGAACAAAGTGAGGCCAAGTAACTCTGAGGGAATATTGGTGGGAGAGGTGTCAATTCCATTTCAGAAATCTTCAAGAAAGGCATGACACTGAGGTGGGTGAAGGGTCCAGTGGTGAGCAGGTGTTCACCAGGCAGTCATGGAGGAAGGAGCTGCCAGGTGGCNTTTCTCCTCCTTAGTAATACCTCCTTAAGTGAGTGGGACTCACAGAGAACCACCTGAGAGACTGGGAACAGTGGTGAGGTTCATGGTGGTGGAGGGGGTGAGGAGCAAGAGAGACTTGGTATTCCTGGTCTTGGGAAGCCATGAAGCTGTTTACTCTCATATTAACTGCTATGATGTTATGGACTGAATGTATCACTCCCAAATTCATATGCTGAAGACCTAACCCCCAAAGTGATGGTTTGGGAAGTGGAGTCTTGGGTGATAGTTGGGCTTAGATGAGGCCATGAGGATAGGGTCCCCATGATGTCCTTAAAGGAGAGAAAAAGACCAGTGCTTTTTCATATACCTGTCATTGGAGGACAGAAAGAAGATGGATGTCTGCAAGTTAGGAAGAGAGCCCTCACCAGGGAAGTGAACTGATTTTGGACTTCCCAGCCTGCAAAACTGTAAGAAATAAATTCCTGCTATTTAAGTCACCCAGTCCATATTTTGTCATGCAGCCAGAGCTGATTAAGACACATGGCAAGTGCATATTTGTATCCAGGGCCATGTGGACTTAAGGAATTTAGCTGGCTTGATTCAACGATTCACCATCCCAAGGGGTTTACCTGGCAGGCAAGGAGACTCAAAGGAGACTGTGGTATACAGTCCAGAGTTGAAGGTGAAGTTGAGAATGATATTTTAAGGGATTAGACATGCTGCACTTGTAAAACAGAACAAGGGTCGCATGTTTATACCAGATATAGATGAAACAGCAGAAAAGGCAAGGAGACATGCACAGGTAAACAGACTGGAGAGACAACATGTCCCTAGAGAAAGAGAAGTGGAAAGAGTTGTTGCCTTGGTTCCTGACTGCATATACCTTGCTTTCTTCAAACAAAAATCAACCAAGCACCCAAGAGCATTTAAGATACCAGCCACACAGAAGCTGTCAAAGAATGGCCACTACTAACCAAAGAAAGAGGGAGAAATAAGAGAAAAATGTTTACAGAGCAAATTAAGTAAGGAATAAACCCCTTTTCCTACTCACACCCCACTAAACAGAAAGGAGCTAGCAACCTGGAAGAAGTGGAAGAAAGAAAACATCTAGAGACAACTCCAGTGATTCTTAAACTTTGTTCAGAAGCCCCATTTATGCTCTTAAAATTCTTAGGAAAACAAGAGCTTTTTGTACTAATTGTTATATTTAGATTTAAAATTGAGAAAAATGTAAAGTATTTATTAGTTAGTATTAAAATAACAATGTTAAAGCCATTATCTATTAACATAAATACTATATTTTTATAAAAATATAGTTGTAAAACAGAACACAATTTAGTGAAAACAGTGACATTGCTTTTTATTTTACAAATCTCTTTAATGTATGGCTTAACAGAAGACAGCTAGATTCTCACATCTGCTTCTACATTCAACCTTTTGCAATATATTGGTTTGATTCAAGTATAGGAAGAAAATGAGGCTTCATAAAGATACGACTCATTGGAAAAGGGAGAATATCCTTTTCAGATTATTGTGGATATTCTTCTTTAGTATTATGCTAAAACTCAACAGATGACACTAGTTTCTTATGAGATCTGTTGCATTGTGGAATCTGATACTAATCAATGTACTTCTCTATACTTTAAAATCCATTGATCTATCTTGCATTTTTATGCATCTTTTATCCAAGCATGATTTTGTTACATTGTGCATTGGTCGTTCCCTTTACAAAGTTTTTCCAAAGTTGACACAATTATAATTGTGTTGTTGGGGGTCCAAATGCCCAGCCTTGGGTTCGTAGCACAGAAATGTACTTAATTCTACTGACAGAAATGTGCAAAAACACATGCAAGGTATTATCAACCAAAAAGCTCACTTGAGCCTTAATGTCCAGATATTGTATGAAGAGTCAGTCATGTAGACATATTGCTTTAATGATAGACTGGAGCTACTCAATATTCAGCTCCTTAGTGCTGATAGAGCATGGTCCATAAACTCAGGAATACAAAACACTCTTATCAGGCAAAATATTACAAAGTTCAGATGTTATCTACTGTGGGTTAGTCAAGGGTCACTTCTTTCTTTGGAATGTGCAGAATTTGAACAACCCACGCTTGCCAAGTTAACTCTTCACTATACAATAATATAACAAAATATTGTTTTAGTTACTATCACCAGTAATCTCATCACAAAATTCTACAAGTATTAAGAAGTTGTTAAGCTCTTTATTATAGATACAAGTTTTCAAAAATTTTAGTTTTTCCCTTGAAAGCTCAAATTTTTGTCATTGTCAACAAATACTATTAATTGTTTTCCTTGAAATAACAAGCTCAGTTCCTCCACTTTTGAGAGACTATCAAATGTGTGTACGAGCTAAGTTGCTTCAGTTGTGTCCAACTCTTTGTGACCCCAGGGACTGTAGCCCTCCAGGCTCCTCTGTCCATGGGATTCTCCAGGCAAGAAAACAGAAGTGGGTTGCCATGCCCTTCTCTAATCTATCAAATACCCAAGTCTAAATGATCAAAAATCAGCTGTCAGTTATTCTTACAGTATTCTTGCCTGGAAAATCCCATGGATGGAGGAGCCTGGCAAGCTACAGGCCATGGGGTCGCAAGGAGTCAGACACAACTAAGCAACTTCACCTCACTTATTCTTATGGGAATCGGGAGGGGAGGAAATGTTATTCCATGAAACAAGTGGCTAGTACAGACTGCAAACCAAACAATCCCATACTTAATCTCTACATAGCATCATACTTTGGTCTACATTACCCACTCCAGTGTTCTTGCCTGGAGAATAGCAGGGGCGGGGGAGCCTGATGGGCTGCCGTCTATGGGGTCACACAGAGTCGGACATGACTGAAGCGACTTAGCAGCAGCAGCAGCAGAAGTATTTTAGACATTCTATTGGTTTTATTACATAAAATTTTAATAAAGTAATATATTCTAGTGTTGATATTTAGTAAAATTAATCAGTTTTACTGCCTTATATTCTTAAGTGAACCTGGATTTTTTTTTTTCCTGAAAGTTCCTGGCATTGAAGAATATAATAATTACTAGTATAATGTGGTGACACTGCCTTTATTTATGTTAAGGCATCAACAGTGTCACCCACCGTTGCTTTTGCAGAATAAGTGCAATCTTAACATAGTTTAAAAATATCCACCATTATTATGAAAATGGTTTTGATCGCACAGACTTTCTAAAGTTGTCTTGGACCCCAAGGGTTCTATGGATCACATACTGAGAACTATTGTTTTAGATTTGTCATTTTATTCCTCTCTGTTAAAATGTGCAATATCTATAGTCTTATTTATGCCTAGAGCTGAAGGTGTGCTTTCTTTTTCTTTTTAAAAAAATTATTTTTAATGAGGATAATTGATTTACAATATTGTGTTGGTTTCTGCTATACACTAACATGAATCAGCCATAGGTATGCATATGTCCCCTCCCTCTTGAATCTCCGACCACATCCCATCCCTCAGGATTGTTGCAGAGCAGCACCAAGCCGAGCTCCCTGCGTCATACAACAAGTTCCCACCGGTTATCTATTTTACATACAGTAATGTTTATGTTTCCATGCCACTCCTTCAGTTCATCCCACCCCGTGCACCCCTCACCGTGTCTACAAGTCTGTTCTCTATGTCTTGGTCTTCACTGCTAAACTTCCAATGAAGGATACTCAGCAGAATGTTTTGAGATTCATTGATGTTGTAGCGTGTATCTATGGTTTGTTCTTTTTATTGCCAAGTGGTATTTCACTGTATGGATATGCCACAATTTGTTTATCCCTTCTGTTGATGGAGATTTGGTTGTTTCCTGTTTAGCACTGAGAGCTAAACTTTCCCTCTCAGTGCTGCTTTAGCTGTATCCAACAAATGTTGATAGGCTGTGTTTTCATTTACATTCAGCATAAAACATTCCTTGATTTCTCTTTTCTCTTAAGAATCCTCTTATTTTATTTATTTATTTATTTATTTTAAATGGAGGCTAATTACTTTACAATATTGTGGTGTTTTTTGCCATACATTCACATGAATCAGCCATGGGTGTACATGTGTTCCCCATCCTGATCCTCCCTCCCATCTTCCTCCCCATCCCATCCCTCAGGGTCATCCCACTGCAGCAGCTCTGAGCACCCTGTCTCATGCGTCAGACCTTGACTGGAGATCTATTTCACACATGCAAGGAGATCCAGTCCTGGGTATTCATTGAAAGGACTGATGTTGAAGCTGAAACTCCAGGTACTTTGGCCACCTGATGCAAAAAGTTGACTCATTTGAAAAGACCCTGATGCTGGGAAAGATTAAGGGCAGGAGGAGAAGAGGACAACAGAGGATGAGATGGTTGGATGGCATCACTGACTCAACGGACATGAGTTTGGGTAAACTCCAGGAGCTGGTGATGGACAGGGAGGCCTGGCATGCTGCAGTCCATGGGGTTGCAAAGAGTCAGACACAACTGAGCAACAGAACTGAACTGAACTGAATAAACATGTTTCAATGCTATTCTCTCAAATCATCCCACCTTCACCTTCTCCGAGTCCAAAAGTCTATTCTTTACATCTGTGTCTCTTTTGCTGTCTTGCATATAGGGTCATTGTTACCATCTTTCTAAATTCCATATATATGTGTTAATATACTGTATTGGTGTTTTTCTTTCTGACTTACTTCGCTCTGTATAATAGGCTCCAATTTCATCCTCCTCATTAGAACTGATTCAAATGCATTCTTTTTAATAACTGGGTAACATTCCATTGTGCAAAAGTACCACAGCTTTCTTATCCATTCGTCTGCCAATGGACATCTAGGTTGCTTCCATGTCCTGGCTATTGTAAACAGTGTTGCAAGGAGCATTGTGGTACACGTGTCTCTTTCAATTCTGGTTTCCTCGCTGTGTATGCCCAGCAGTGAGATTGCTAGGTTGTATGGCAGTTCTTTTAACAGAACTTTGTTTAAACCCATAGAAGAATGATGTTTACTTTTGATTCCACTAGAGGAAGTTTAGGTGTTTCAAAGTATTGAACTGATTGATATGAAAAGTCCTTGAAAGTTAAAGCCATAGAATAAGAAACAATGAAAAAAATCTTGTCAGGACCAAAAATTCTTTGCACATATTGCACATGGTAATTTAAGAGCCTAGGGGAAAATGTAAAAATGTTTACTGTGCTGTGCAAGTTGCTCCAGTTGTGTCTGACTCTGTTCAACCCCATGGACTGCAACCCCCCTAGGCTCCTCTGTTCATGGGGATTCTGTAGGCAATAATACTGGAGTGGGTTGCCATTTCCTTCTCCAGGAGTATATATGCTTAGTGTACTATAATAAAAAGAAAAAACACTATTTCCAGTATTATCAAATGTAATATATTCTACAATTAACTGATAATGTAAACTAGTGTAGCTGTTAGACCACATATAAGAATTTCAAAACTATAACCAGAAATCTGATTTTCTGTCAGACTTTCATTTTTAATACTTGCTTTTTCCTCTTTCTTTTTAATGAGACATGATTTGGACAGGAGCCATTTTCCTGTTACACACTAACTCACTTCTCCCCCAAGAGAAGGTTCTGTAAATCTGATTGTATAATGCTATT
Organism: Raphicerus campestris; assembly: GCA_006410735.1. NCBI lineage: Eukaryota > Metazoa > Chordata > Mammalia > Artiodactyla > Bovidae > Raphicerus > Raphicerus campestris. The sequence goes on along the minus strand of SJYW01016406.1, from coordinate 527,626 downwards.
GTTTTTGTGTGCTATAGAAAATTTGACTAATCCACTCACTCTCACTGTGTCTATGCTTTCAGTAAGTCCAAAGTAAATTATATAGGGTCATTAATCAAAAGCTAATGAAAAGCTTCATATCTTTAGGTTTTCTTCCACTATCCTTTTTTTTTTAGCTTCTGCAACTAAAATCTAGAAGATTTTGCTCTGAAAATAAGGTTTAGTTACATTATTTAAACTTCCACTTTTAAACTGTCTAAATTTATAATAAGCACTTCTGATTATGAAGGGCTAACATATTTTTAAAAAGTAGGGACTTTTCTGTGCTAAGTCACTTCAGTCGTGTCTGACTGCTACTCTATGGACTGTAGCCCACCAGATTCCTCTGTCAATGGAATTCTCCAGGCAAGAAGATTGGAGGGGGTTGTCATTTCCAACCAGGGATCCAACCCACGTCTCTTAAATCTCCTGCATTGGCAGGAAGATTCTTTACCACTAGCACCACTGAGGACTCTTCTACTTGAGCATGATCTTCATTACTAGGAAAGAATGTTCTCTGTTTGCGTTATCATCTCCTATAATGACTATAACTCACAATGAAAGTCAGTGAAAGTTGCTGAGTCATGTCCAACTCTTTGTGACCCAAAGGACTATACAGGCCATGAAATTCTCCAGGCCAGAATATGGAGTAGGTAACCTTTCCCTGCTCCAGGGGATCGAACTTTCCCAACTCAAAGATCAAACCCAGGGCTCCCACATTGTAGGAAGATTCCTTACCAGCTGAGCCACAAAGGAAGCCCAAGAATGCTGGAATGGGTAGAAGTTCGAAGGGTACTTGACTGAGTTCTATGCAGGCTGCCTGCTCAGGTTATATGGTTGATTCATATTGGAATACATTTCTTAGATGCTGACATCTTTGATAAAGGGGTTTTAAATTTCTCGTTAATGTTCCTTGACAGTGTTCTGAACTAATTGTGTCATATTTATTGTAGATCATTTCCAAGATATTTTATTTTCAATAAACCTTAAAGAAGTATTTTATTTACCTAATGTTATCATCCCTTAGAGCTAAATACAATATTATCAACATTATTAGAACAAGTTTTAGGTTTGCTTTTAGAACTAGGTCCTAGAAAATAAAATGTATCAATCATTTAACCTTTATATTTTATATAATTGAGTATTAAGTAGAACAATGTCAGTTATCTAGAGTTAAACAATTGATTTTCTGAAAAACTGATTAACAAGAGTTAGAGAAATCTATACAATTGTGACATCTAAATAGAGTTTGTTTGGTAATGATAGCAGACCAAACTTTAAAATCCTAAACATGTTTAATTAATGTAGTTTTTTGCAGAGCTATATTTGAACAGGCAATATAGTACTGGCAATTATCTGTAATTATCCAGTTCCAATCAGGAAATAATAGAGATTTCAATGTCACTAAACACAATAAGGATAATCACTCTTCCATTATTCTGATGGGCATGTAATTAGCAACTTAAAAAAATTTTCATAGGGATATAACAGCCAGAGTTTCAATAAAGACTTACAGTGTAAGCAGCTAGATTAACTGTATTGTATTTAAAACTGACATTTTTTCATTACGGTTTTAAATCTCATGCTAGTACTTTTTCAACCAAGGCCTATTTTTGCTTTTCAGGCACTGGCAAAAGCTCATTATTACTACAATAGATATAGTATGACTAAGGACCTCATGGTTTGCCTTAGAAAACTTATCTTTCTTTTTTTCATTCATTAGAAACTTTATCCTGATACACAGGATGACACCTGCTTACTGTCACTTAAAAATTTTATCTTTAATACATTAAGAGATAAACTAAGGCATGTTAAAATTTTTAAAGTTTATTGGAGCAAATATCAATTCCAATCAGCAGCATCAAACTGGAAGTAGTTAAGATAGCTCCACTGACAGGAGCTGTGGGAGGGTTGTTAGATAACTTGCAAGCAAAGCAAAGAAATTATTTTATTGGCTGCAGCTTAAGTTGTTTCATTATTTTGGAAAGTCTAGTTGGCAGATTGTGACAGGTTGTTGTTTTTAACCCTGACTCTANCTGTGGGAGGGTTGTTAGATAACTTGCAAGCAAAGCAAAGAAATTATTTTATTGGCTGCAGCTTAAGTTGTTTCATTATTTTGGAAAGTCTAGTTGGCAGATTGTGACAGGTTGTTGTTTTTAACCCTGACTCTAATTTAGGATACAGTTTGCTTATGTAGACTACCAAAACACCAGATCCACCTCAGTCTAATGGCCTCCTTGTTTGATTACTTTAACAGTTAATACTTGTTCCAAATACAAAATAATATGACAAATTTATGAAAAACTTGNGGGAGGGGGCTTCAGCATGGGGAGATCGTGTACACCTGTGGCTGATTCATGTCAATGTATGGCAAAACCAATACAGTACTGTAAAATAGAATAAAGTATTAAATTAAAATAAATAAATAAATAAAATTAAATTAAAAAAAAAAAAAAGACAAGGACTATCCATTGCCTGGCTTATGACAGACATATTCCAAATTTGTATAGCACATCTATGCAAGGACCTGGTAAGAGACAAGGGCATCTTACCTGCTTTTATATAAAAAAATTTAACCTGAATGAAGTGCATTAAAATTTGTTGACTGATTTTATTTTTTAAGACATATTTTGTCAAGAGAATATGCTACTTTACTGTATTGGAGACACTACTATGACAATAAAAGTATGCTGGATTTATTTACTCTTACTCTATATTTTATAACTAATAGTGATTTGATGAGAGACTCTTCCTTAACAGATGAAAGATGAAACATTAGCCAAGTCAAAATAGAGTTGGAGAAACTGAAATTTGGAGATTTATCTTATGCTTATCTAACATGGTTTCAACAAGTGATATGAATAGTGCTAGACATCCTTGTGCATTAAAAAAGACATATTAATATCTGTATGAGATAAGGTATCATTTATGATTGCACATAAATAAAAAAGTCCAGAAACAATTTAGATTTGATTTATAGCTTGCTGAGAACTACTTTTAAAAAACAATTAGCCTCATAATAAAATCTGAAGTTTATCAAACAAGTAGTCATTTTAGGTATACAAGTATCATGTTTACTTGTATAATATTATAAAATGAAAATAAAATATTTCCCTCTTCCAATCTGTGGCTATATTAGAAATGAACAAATGAAAAGATTTATGCCAGTAATTCTGAAGAATTTGAAGAATTGCATTTTGTCATGTCAATAAGAACCATTATTTTAGAAACTAAACTATTTAAATTTGGAATGGAATTTCATAAAACCTTTTTTGCATGGGAGATTTATGATGAATCTGTAAAGGATAAGGAGATATTTTGCCTAAAGAGTGTTGATGAATACTATTTTAATACTATTTATGGGTTTTGACACTGATACTGGGAAAGACTGAAAGCAAGAGAAGAAGGGGACTATGGAGGATGAGATCATTGGATGGCATCACCAACACAGTGAACATGAGTTTGAGTAGATTCTAGGAGTTGGTGATGGACAGGGAAACCTGGCGTGCTGCAGTCAATGGGGTCACAAAGAGTCACTGAGCCACTGAACTGAAGTGAACTGACTCAGTATATCACTACGTATACTGCCATTAATCACAATCAACAAGGCATTCAAGTGGCCACAACCTTCTAATAACTTGCTGGATTGTTGGAAATCACAGAGTGAATCAGCTAACTTTACTGCAAAGCAAAATGCAATAGCAAATAGCAACATTGCTGGATTTTTAAAAAACAAAAAGTATAAATATTTCACGATGGTAGTGGTCTACAAGATATTTTTCAGAAAATGCTAAAGGTGTGTCACATCAGTGATGCTGTTCAGTTGATATATATCTACTTTAAGTTGCTGTGCAACTTGCCAAGTTGCTAAGAATACTAGAGTTTAGAGCATTACAAGAAATAGTTAATGTCAGCCAATACATTGAAATTTTCATGTTAGCCATTTGTGTAAAACTCTTCCTCCACCAAAGTATTCACCATCACTGTTAAGAAAATGTGAAATTGATTGATTGGATTTACACCTCCTCTTTCTTCTCTTTCCACCTTTTTGGTGACAGTGCTAATGAACTGTCAAACAACTAGAAAAGAACAGTCAAATACTGGCAGTGGGAATATGCAGAAGTGAGGGGTACAGAATTAAGCCTATTATTTGTGATTTTTACTATTATTATTCATTGAGAGATGAATGTAATGAGATTTTGCTTGATTTGGGACATCCTCAATTTTTATCATCTGGATAGCATGCCTCATATATATGGCACACAAAATATCACCATAACAGAAATAATTCTGTTGACACTTTTAACTGTATAAAAGTAACCCATTTATCTTAGCATTTACCTAAAGATAAAGTGTTACGGGAGAAAATCATTGATTGGTTCCAGAAATCTTCATTAAAGAACTGTCAACACACTCTTAGTTCTGGTATCAAAAGTAGAATTTGTTTAAGTGCTAACTACATCCTTTGGCAGAGCTTGGTAGGCAGGTGCCAAGGCTACATTTGATTCTTATAACCAGAAGAATAATATGGAAAAATACTGCTTCAAATTGTTTTGATCAAATATCACTGATATTTGACAAGATATAATCTTATCCAAAAGGAACATTGGAGAACATTAAATGTCATGCTAGAAATTAAAGTTTACTTTTACATAAAAGATTCAACAACTGAGTGTGTTGATAGGGTATTTAGAACAATATTTCAAACAGTCTTCAATGAAGGTATGTGGAACAAATTTGATCAGAATGAGTCGGTTCACTAACACAGACTGATGAATTTGCACATGGAGTACTGGATTTGAGGTTGCTGAAAGCTGAGTAGCANATAGGGTATTTAGAACAATATTTCAAACAGTCTTCAATGAAGGTATGTGGAACAAATTTGATCAGAATGAGTCGGTTCACTAACACAGACTGATGAATTTGCACATGGAGTACTGGATTTGAGGTTGCTGAAAGCTGAGTAGCATAGGGATACTGAAGTATTTATTTGGCATATAAGAAGTAAAGAGTGTTTCTAAATATATAATTTAAGAATGTGAAAGTGAAAGTGAAGTTGCTCAGTCGTGTCCGACTCTTTGCGACGCCATGGACTATAACTTATCAGGCTCATCTGTCCATGGGATTTTCCAGGCAATAGTACTGGAGTGGATTGCCGTTTTCTTCTCCAGTAGATCTTCCCAACTCAGGGATTGAACCCAGGTCTCCTGCATTGTAGACAGACGCTTTACCGTCTGAGCCCCCAGGGACGTTCCAATTTAAGAATAATATGTATTTAATAATTGACCAATATTTGTGTATTATTACTAATATTATTAAATTAGTAATTACATAATAATTAGAACTCTGGGTACAGGGTTGACGCAAATGAAAATGGATCATAATTTTTTCTGGGCATCTGCTTTCCCAAAACAGTTCAGGAACTACTTAGGTCTTACTGTTTCCACATCTGGTATTTCTTTTGGGGGGTACTTTTTGTCTTGACTCTTTCACTCTATACTTAACTTACAGATTACTGCTTATCCCCTCCTCTATTATCTTAATCTTTCAAGATCTAACTTCTTCTTCCTGCCCGGTTTCAATAGCTGCCACTGACATTACCTTGCCCAGTGTTATCTTCTTCATGGCTGTTTCTATCATTCCATTAGGTAGCCCTGCCCCTCTGCCTGGTATGAATATTTATAACTCAGGGCTATGTGGTTATCTATCATTTCAGCCAACTATATGCATTTATTGTATTCTATCTTCAGTTCAAAGTTGAGTTGTCAATAGCAACTGCTTCTTAAAAGTCAGTATAGTAAATATCTTCCTGTCTCTTTCTGTTGGTTTTCTTATTCATGTCAATCTGCTCTGTGGTGGGCGAAGTTCTCTGAATTTAGTACCAAGTGGGAAAATGAACTTTATAGATGCCACAAGGTCCTTAGTGACAATCTATCTAAGGTAAGTTTGGTGGGATTTCACTCATTTTAGAGCAATTGGCTTTAAACTTGTTTTAATAATATTATTCTTTAAAAATATATTTCAATAATATAAAAGGGGTCTTTTCTGGCATTGTGACCCAGCATGGCTATAGGCAGAATCACAGGATTTGTAACAAAATACACACACATCTGTTCCTATTCAGATCCTGCTCTGAAGATTCTTGAGAGTAACAGTGACTTCAATCAACATCATTATCATAAATATACCCTCCAAGCTCTCTTAAATAAATCAGGCAAAATCAAAATGCTCTACTTATCATGAATTTAATTTCAAAACAGCAAGATCAGTACTAGCAGAACTTAAGATCTATCACTAGCTATTACCTGAGGGTAGAGGGAGATTACTGATAAGACATGCTTCACCACATGCTCACCCATTAATTAAAACTCTGTTTTTCTTTTTTTCTTTTATCAACACCACTCTGCAGTTGGAAGTCAAAGATTGAAACTGAGGCAGTGAGACTATAACTAGAGACTCTTGGCTCCCCACCCTAATTCACCTTTAACTGAGCTTACTACTGATGCATATTGGGATTGAAGATTAGTTATTCTATAGGCTTTACCATTGTGCCATATTCTCCAGCAGTAGCTAACCAAAGATGTATTGCTCAGATTATATTCCAACCAAAAGTAAGACATGAGAGCACCATTTCTGAAAATATAATGATTTACCTCCTCCCCAGTCCATAGCTGTCCCTCTTTTCCCTGTATAATCTCTGAGCAAAGCCTGGGGAGTTTAAACTTGATTCTTAGAGATAGGAGGCCATCTTCTCCTCAGGATTGCCAGCTTCCTCAATAAAGCTATCTTTTCTTTACCTGACACCTGTTTCTCAGTATTGGATTCAACTGAACCTGAGTATGGTAACAATGTTTATGTATTACAACTCATTGCAATATCTGTATGATATTTCAAAGTCTATTTAAAAAGTGCAGACTCTTAACCTCTATTAAACAGTGTTATAACCAAACATTAACAAAGCAGTCTGTAGATCGGACATTTTCCTTTTGCTCAGATTCACATTTTCGAAGGTTAACAGATAATGGCTTAGTTAAATTCACCATCCCAAGAAAGTCTGATGAATTACTTGGAATTCATAACACTTACTTATGAGAATAAAAATCTCTGTAGAACAGAAATTAAATATCGAGAATGTCTTTCTAAAATGAGGCTTCAGAAAAACTTATGACTAAAATTGGAGGATATATGTGAAAATCATTAAGAATTTTGAACTCAATATTATGAAATTTTCAGAGATTTCACTTACTTATGAGAATAAAAATCTCTGTAGAACAGAAATTAAATATCGAGAATGTCTTTCTAAAATGAGGCTTCAGAAAAACTTATGACTAAAAATGGAGATATATGTGAAAATCATTAAGAATTTTGAACTCAATATTATGAAATTTTCAAAGATTTCTTTTCATAAATAGCTAGCACAATCTACTTTTATATATGAATTTAAGTGTAAGTATTTAACTTCTTATACTCTTAAAGTTAAGATTCATAGATCATCAAACTCAATTTTTCTCTTGATTCAAAAATGCTTCCTGCCTCTTTGAAAGAGAGGCATTTGACCTCTTCTCAGCACCACTAGAGTTTTCTACTTCAGAACCTTTCTAACTGATTAAAATTCTTCCTCACATTGCTCCAAAACCTACCCTCTCTACTCCTGCCCAGGGGAGTAATATAGCACTGGTGTTTTTTCTCCATATGACAATTTAAGGGTACTATCCTATTGTAGCTCAATTGGTAAATAATCCACCTACAATGCAGGAGACCCGGGTCTGATTTCTGGGTTGGGAAGATCCCCTGGAGAAGGAAATGGCAACCCACTCCAGTTTTCTTGCCTGGAGAATATCATGGACTGTAGCCTGCCAGGCTTCTCAGCATGGAATCGCAAGAGTCAGATACAACTTAGTGACTAAACCACCACCACCACCACCATCCTATTATTCATAAAGTCATTTCACATATCTTATAAATTATAGAGGCTTCCTGTCTTGACTACATATTAGTTGGTCAGTGTCCTTCTTCACATGTTCTATGTCATATTTTTAGCCTAAAGTAATCTTATGATAAACAAAATCAACATGTTTTTCCTTCTAACTATTACCAAGGCAAATCTTCATTACTTATCAGTTGAGAAGTTGCTATAGTAACATGAACATTTATATCCCTTTCATTGTCATCACCTACCATATCCTACCTATCCATAGTCCCATCACCTACTTATCCATGGCCCCTGATGAGTTGACCCTGGATCATGTGATCCCAAACTCTGATCACAACTGATTGGACTGAGTGTGCCTACACACCTACCTATTCAAAAGCAGTCATCTTATTGACTATTCAGGGATGTGTCTCCTTCAGTTCAGTTCAGTTCAATCACTCAGCTGTGTCTGACTCTGCAACCCCATGGACTATAGCACTCCAGGCTTCCCTATCCATCTCCAACTCCCAGAGCTTGCTCAAACTCATGTCCATTGCATTAGTGATGCCATCCAACCATCTCACCCTCTGTCGTCTCTGTCTCCTCCCGCCTTCAATCTTTCCCAGCATCAGGGTCTTTTCAAATGAGTCAGTTCTTCGCATCAGGTAGCCAAAGTATTGGAGTTTCAAAGACAAAGTATGTGTCTCTTTAGTGACCTATATTTTAAAAAAATGAGAAAAAGAGCTGATTAGGTCAGTCATCTCAGGAATTAAAACAAAGACAGTATATCTCAAAGTGTAATACATATGCCAGTAGATGTTGTTTAGTCCATAAGTCCGACCTTTTTTTGACCCCATGGGCTATAGCCCACCATGTTCCTCCATCCATGGCATTTCCCAGGCAAGAATAGTGGAGTGGGTCGTCATTTCTTTATCCCAGGGAACTTGCAGACTCAGGGAGTGAACTCACATCTCCTGCACTGCAGGCAGATTCTTTACCATTGAGACACTTGAGAAGCCCATGTACAAAGTTATTTTATGTGATATATATATGATTTTAAAAAAGAATGTTAATTATGTGTGATTGTCCATGTATTAGTAAAAACTAACAAATCAAAGCTACCATTTTATGGGCAGTGATTGTTTAAAGCAAGTTAAAAAAAAAAAGATCAGTTTAAAGTTGGTAAAAAGAAAAAATAATAAGTAAATAAAAGAATCCTAATGAAAAATAATGACTAGAACATATCTTGAGGACAATTCCTCTGGTATCAGTTTTTATTACAAAATACATCTAGCCACCTTTCCTAAGAATGAACACATTCAAGTTTTATAATCACTTATTTCTTAGCTCCTTTAAATCACTGATAAATTGGGGAATGAGATTCACAGATAAAAAGAAAAGAAACTAACAATTATTTGTGCCTATTTTCTATCAAATATTAATAAAGTCCCACTTCTTACAAATCAGCTAAGGCAAAACCTCCCTAATCTACCAGGGCAGATTTCCTAATTCTATATCTGTGTTCCCATAGCTGTTTTCATTTCTACTTTTTGGAGTTATAGAATCATGTCTATTTTGTTGACTTTCCAAGAGTTTATGAATATATGCATAGTATCCAAAAAGTGAAAGTGAAATTGTTGGTCACTCAGTCATGTCTGACTCTTTGCAACCCTGTGGACTGTAGCTTGCCAGACTCCTCTTTCCATGGAATTTTCCAGGTAAGAATACTGGAGCAGGTTACCATTTCCTTCTCCAGAGGATCTTCCTGACCCAGGGATTGAACCTTGGTCTCCTGTATTGCAGGCAGATTTTTTACCAGCTGAGCCACCAACTTTGTTATTACTGCACAAGTTATTTTTCATATAAAGGTGATAGGTAAAGGTAAAGATAGAAATCAAAATACCCAGAAAGGTGACCTTTCTATGATGAGGAAATAGGGAGCAAAGTAAAGAGATTAGGATTAGAGCAAGGCAGACATGTATTTGAGGTCATGGTCTTGTACATAATAGCTAAATGAACTGAAGCAAATCATTCATGATTCCTGAATCCAAACTCAATTGCATGTAGAATGGGAAGCTATATTTAAAGTGTCAGGGATGAAGTAAATCCATCCAACAACTACCATGAATAACACTGCATTATTCTTACTTAATTCAGAAAAAATATTAATGAGGTATTACTGAACTCAGGTTGAGGGGCTCTCTGCTCAAAAGCCAATACTTGAGAGATAAGCACTGGTTGGAAAAAGAAAGGTTGCTTTATTCAGGAGGTTAGCAACCCAGGGCAGAAGTGGATTCATGTCCAAAAATAAATTCTGAAGATCCTGCTCGGTCACGAAAGTTTTTAAAGGGAGAGTCGTTTGTGGAGTCTTCATTTCCTTCCACTATGTGCAGAGTTTCTTCTGATTGGTTGGTTGGCTGTCGTTCAGTCACTTAGTCGTGTCTGATTGCTTGCAACCCCACGGACTGCAGCACATCAGGCTTCCCTATCCTTGACCATCTTCCAGAGCTTGCTCAAACTCTTGTCCATTGAGTCAATGATGCTATCCAACCATCTCATCCTATCATCCCTTTCTCCTGCCTTCAATCTTTCCCAGCATCAGGCTCTTTCTCAATGAGTCAGCTCTTAGCACCAGGTGGCCAAAGTATTGGAGCTTCGGCTTTAGCATCAGTCCTGCTAATGAATATTCGTTGGTGATGAGGTAATAACAGGGCAGTGTTCCAGGAACCTAATGCTCATACAGTAGTTATCATCCTTCACCTGGGTGGAGAAGGCCTTGGTTCCTACAGAAAAACTCAAAGGTATCATTATGTATATTCTTTGAGGAAGAACCAGGACTCTGTCCCACATCTGCACTATTGTTTCTTGTTTGCTGCTCCTTTGTTTCTGCATTTCCTTCCTTCCCTGATAAGCAACTGTCTGAAACTGCCCTTTAGGACTCAGGGAAGTCAAGGAGGCTGAATGAAGCTTATTTCCTATGAACAAGAAACAAGGGACATGGAAGAAATTTGTATTTCGGAAGGTCTCTGAGCTCTACCCCATTTCACAAGGTTTTGAGAATAAACTTTCATGTGATTCACAAAAACTTATAATGAGCATTCTTTCTTAAGTAAATAATCAACAGACAAAAATACTGAAACTGTAAAACTTACTTTATGATAAAGCTTATGAATGAGCCAAAAATTATAAATAATTAAAGAAAGACAGTTGAATTTCCTATTTCATAGCTTTCTTTTGGATTCTTGTTAGTTTATTGATACTGGGGTTCTTATTTCTAAGAACCCAGTATTGTGACATATGCATATTTTTAAAAATCTTCAACTCATTTTTGCACAGTCATTATCCTGGTGAAATTTTATCCCAATTAAAATGAGATTTGTTAAGTGGTCCATTTGCAAGGATAGCTTGCTTTAAGTGACAGTTTGCTGATGTAGCATCCATAAGGGTTACAAATCTGAAAAGTCCAGACAAAGAAAGGGAGAGTGGGATGCTCAGGATATTCAGGCAGGCTCAGTCTGTTGGTGAATTCAAAATGTAAGAACAGAAATAAGTACATGGGAAAGGGGGAAACAAGATGTCAGGGAGGAGACAGCCCATTAAGATGAAAGGAATGAACTTATATGACTTCAGGGAAGATTGTTCACCCCTGTGGTACTCAGCCAATGAGGAACTGAGGAAGGGATTTGGGTGCTAAGGAAATACACTGCTCTTTGTAAAGATACTGGGTGTGTCCAGACACCCTATCTTGTAAGGCCATCATTAAAAGACTCACTTTCTCTGTGTTTTGGGTCTCCGAGCCCATCCCTTGGCTTTTGGCTAGTGAGCATGTTTCTCACGTTAATTTTAAATGTTTTAATTTTAATTTATTGAGATTAGTTAATTAAAAATATTTTAATTCTAATTGATAGAAATTTATGATTTCAAAGTCCTTATCTAAGACTATAAGGAATAAGATACCTAAGGTAATATTTCTGAGTATAACATAAAATTAGACTAGTTTTACATCTCTCCAATTAAATCCAAATCTCATCAGAGCACTTAGTATAAGACATTCTGAATAGAAATTGGTTGCCTTTTATTTTAATAATTTTCAACACTACTATTTACATATATACAATTTCAGAAATTTAAAGTCAATATACTAATTTATACTCAAATGCATTAGGAAAGGGAACATATGCAGTGATGGAATTTTGATTTGTGTTTCTTCTAGGCTAATGTACAAGAAAGATTTGATAACAGAATGAAAGAGTAAAATATGATATTTTTTAAAATACATAAGCAAAACTGGACATTTTTTAGTCTTCCTTCCAATTAGATGTTGTCACTATGGTAGACAAGTTTAAAATGTATCCTCTGTAGAGTAGAAGTGTGAAATGAATGTGCAATTTCAGAGGAGTGTAATATAATCAGAAAATCGTTGGTGAATTGTAGACATCAAGAAAGACATTAAAAACTCAGTGACTGAGCTTGTAAAAATTCAAATTCCATTAAATAGAAACCCTGAGAAAATCAGTGAACTAAGTCACAAAGGTAAAATAAAGATTGAAGTGCTTGATACTTTGCGCCCCATGTCCTCAGCTATCTATAGTTTGTTTCAGAAACAGTGACCTTGATGGCAGGAAATTGAGAGCAAGATATTCCTTCATATATTATTCCTTGATGCTGCTGCTAAGTCACTTCAGTCGTGTCCGACTCTGTGCGACCCCATAGACAGCAGCCCTCAGGCTCCCCCGTCCCTGGGATTCTCCAGGCAAGAACACTGGAGTGGGTTGCCATTTCCTTCTCCAATGTATGAAAGTGAAAAGCGAAAGTGAAGTCACTCAGTCGCATCTGACTCTTAGCGACCCCATGGACTGCAGCCTACCAGGCTCCTCCATCCATGGGATTTTCCAGGCAAGAGTACTGGAATGAGGTGCCATTGCCTTCTCTGATATTATTCCTGACTATCTGTCATTTAACAAGTAATGGTAGCTCCACAACCAGAAGCCATGCTTGAGGACAAATGACTATTCAGGCAATGCAAGTGGCTTCACTGCTACTGAATATAAACAAATCTAACCACTTTTCCCCATGGCACTATCACATCTAACATACTACATACTTTACATATTTAATTTGTTAATAAAATATCTTTCCTCACCAAAGTTAAAGTTCTTTAAAGACACAAATATCTAGAAGAGAATCTGGGACAAAGTAAGTGTTCAATTAATGTCTATTGAAAAAATAAATGAGAGAGAATGAATGAATGCAAATAATAATTTATCTTTGAATTATATTTCAATGCAGGAAAGGCAAAGAGTACTAACTTTAATTAAAATTGCCAGAATGAATCAGACATGGACTTTTTCTTCAAAATGCTTATGGTCTAGGAGAAGATTGTTCATCTTTATAAGTAACTTCAGTATAGTATAGAGAATGCTGAGCACTTAAAAGTCAATGAGGTCAATAAGACAGAAAAAGTAGATTGCATGGAAAACAAATGTATGGTTATCAAAGGGGAAAGGAAGAGGGAAGGATAAATTAGAGGAGTCCAGGATTAGCAGATACCCACCATTATATATAAAATGGGCTTCCCTAGTGGCTCAGACAGTAAAGAATCGTCTGCAGTGCAAGAGACCTGAGTTTGATCCCTGGGTCGGGAAGATCTCCTAGAGAAAGGAATGGCCACCTACTCCAATATTCTTGCCTGAAGAATTACATGGACAGAGAAGCTGGGCTACAGTCCGTGGGGTCGCAAAGGGTCAGATACAACTGAGCAACTAACACTAATATTACTACTACATACAAAATAGAGAAACTACAAAGATTAACTGTATATCACAGAGAACTATATTCAGTATCTTGTAATAATATATAATAAAAAAGAATCTGAAATATATATATACATGCATATATACATATTTATATATAGAAAGAGAGAGAGAACTAAATCACTTTGCTGGATATCTGAAACTAACACAATATTATAAATTAACTATAGTGCAATAAAAAGAGAAGTTCAAATGCAAGATGGAAACATTAATAAAAGTCAAGCTGTGCATAAATGTGGTGAGAGGCTTTCCTGCACTACATCCCCATCCCTACACTTCACCCCTCTGCCCATCATGTAACTGCACATTTAGCAGGGAGGGTAATGTTCTGAAAAATTAACCTGGAAAACATCAGTGAACTCATGAGTTAATTCTCCCATATGTTATAAGCAACCATGCCCACCTTCCACACACACACACACACACACACACACACATTCATATAGCACCATTAGTTTTCTTGGGTTACATTTACAGACTTACACCATGCTACCCTCCTAACATGAGAAAAGCATGTCCCCAGTACATGCTCACTGATACAGGTAACCACTGCATACTCAGCAAATCATGGCCAAATAATACCATAGCTAGGAGAAGATGTAATGAGAAAAGCTCATAGCAGGGAAAAGACCTGTAATTTCTTTGCTCAGATATAATAGTGTCACAGCTCCTAGTAGGTAACCCAAGGAAGGAGGAAAAGAAAGGATTCCTCATCAAGATATCTTCCACTTATTTTAAACTAGCTTAGTTATAGTATATTCTGCCTGTCTTTACAGGCAGAATATAAGGATCAAGGAAAATCCCTCACAAAATAAAAAGTAAATTAACTAAAATTGATTCAATATGTCCCTCTCTATGAGACTCCTTTATCATCACAGGTGATACTGTGTGACTCAGACCAGCCCAGAGGTTAAGTTGAGGAGAACTGACCAACCAGGTGAGCCTACTAAAGCCTAATTTCTAAGACTATTTTGAGAATCTGAAACAATACAGAAGACTCTTCTGAGGAGCTTTGATTCCTTAAAGGTGACATATAATACAAATTTTGATGAACATCATTTTGATGTTTTTGATTGTAGGTCATTTTGATGTGCTGGATCTTCTCTTTAGGAGTTGGGAGACTTTAGTGGAGCTCCCCTAGATTGTTACACTTTTGACTCAATTTACTTAAGATTTGATATCTCCTTTTCAATTTTCTGGCCTAGGATTTGACCAACTTGTTACCATCACTCACTGCTGCTGTTGCTGCTGCTCCTAAGTCACTTTAGTCGCGTCAGACTCTGTGCGACTCCGTAGACGGTAGCCCACTAGGCTCCCCCATCCCTGGGATTCTCCAGGCAAGAATACTGGAGTGGGTTGCCATTTCCTTCTCCAATGCATGAAAATGAAAACTGAAAGTATAGTTATATCCAATTCCTAGCGACCCCATGGACTGTAGCCTACCAGGTTTCTCTGTCCATGGGACTTTCTAGGCAAGAGTACTGGAGTTGGCTGCCATTGCCTTCTCCCCATCACTCACTATTCTTATTCCTCCTTTAGTTGTTCTTTTTTTTTTTTTAAACCAGTAAGTCTCACTCTAACAGAGACAAACTGGCCCCAAAGAAATTCACATAACACAGAAAACCTGAATAGAAATACCCTAACTTGGTTCATCAAAAAAGCAAGAGAGTTCCAGAAAAACATCTATTTCTGCTTTGTTGACTATGCCAAAGCCTTTGACTGTGTGTATCACAATAAACTGTGGAAAATTCTGAAAGAGATGGGAATACCAGACCACCTAACCTGCCTCTTGAGAAATCTATATGCAG
>SJYW01016406.1:467053-480346 GCA_006410735.1 Raphicerus campestris | reverse complement strand
TTTTTTTTTAATCTCAATCAATTGCTTTGAATAATGACTACCATCAACTTCCCAGGTAAAGAGCTAGTGGTAAAGAGCCCACCTGGCAATACAAGAGATGCAAAAGACATGGGTTAGGTGCCTGGGCCAGGAAGATCCCATGGAGTAGAGAATAGCAACCCCCTCCAGCATTCTTTCCTGGAGAATCAATCCCATGGACAGAGGAACCTGGCAGACTACACTCCAAGGAGTCGCACGCAGGCCGACACAACTCAGCACTCAGTCACCACAGGCTGTGAATCGATTTTCATTTACTGAATAATTAAATTTCTTGGCAGTTACAGCCCTACATTATAAACACAAGTTTTAGCTTTGATCAGTAATAGCTTTTCATGCAGATTAGGTGATAGGTGGCTTGGAACTGGCCATGTGGAAGACAGTCCTGAAAACCTGATGAACTAACCCACTGTGCGCCTCTTCACTCATTAACTGTCACCTTCTTCTCTTCCCGTGTGTTGTGTGATCCCTATATATTCCACCTGCAGCCATGGGTATTCCAATTTTATTTCCATTCATGCTATTCTCTTTGACTATCCTATGAAAGTTTTAGTCTTATGCAGTTCTATACATTATTCCTCAAAAATTAGCCTCCCTGTGATTTTTCTGGGCCTGTGATAAAAAGAGCCAGGCTGAGGAAAGAAGCAGAATCTCTTCTTCTGTCATATACTCTGTGATTTCGTGTGGTTCTCGTAAGTTCCCAGTCTTTTCATTCATAAGGGTAACAATACTACCTCATTAGGCTATTGTGAGGATTACACAATCTGGGACACTATTTTCAGCAGTAAATAATGTGATGAATAAAAAATATTTAACCAAAGTACTTGGGATATATAGGTCCTCAGCAGGCAATCATTGGTATTTACTGTTGACATTTAATTACTATTATTAATATCTTTATTTTTCTCATCCCACTAAAAGGAAAGCTCATCAAGGACAGAGATTTTTGTCTGTTTTATTATACATTCCTAGTGCCTATAACAATGACTGGCAAGTAACAGGCACCTAATAAATAGTTACTGAATAAATAAAGACAATAGATAAACCATTTTTATTTATTTCAATTGCATTTACACAATGTATGTTTTATCATCCTGAGTACATGCTCAGCTGTGTCTGACTCTTCGCAATCCCATGGATTGTAGCAGGCCAGGCTCCTCTGTCCATGGGATTTCCCAGGCAAGAATACTGGAGTGGAATGCAATTTCCTATTCCAGGGTATCTTCCCAACCCAGGGATCAAACTCTGCATCTTCATGTCTCGGGCACTGTGGATTCTTTACCGCTGTGCCACGTGGGAAGCCCATCACCTTGTCATGCTGCTGCTGCTGCTAAGTCACTTCAGTCATGTCCAACTCTGTGTGACCCCAGAGACAGCACCCCACCAGGCTCCCCCATCCCTGGGATTCTCCAGGCAAGAACACTGGAGTGGGTTGCCATTTCCTTCACCTTGTCATAATTGAGCATTATAACATTTTTTGCTTGTACATAAAAGCTATAAATCATAACTGATTATTTAATTTTTCAATTACTAGTAAGAATTATTTTAAAAAAAACTTTCTTGAGAGATTAACAGAAATATTAAAAGTGAGGTTATAATCAAAGTTGAAATATATACTTCAAATGGAAGAAATAACTTAAAATAACATAAAATAATTATAAAACATTTCTCACCTCTTTAGATAAGTGAAATTCTTTGGCACTCCCTCTTCTCAACTTCAGGTGATGATCTGGTCTCACTTCTTACAGAAAACACAGATGAAATATATGTCACATCGCCTGCTCTCCTGTACTTACACCGACACTTCTCACCTTGTCATCTGCTGCTAAAGTGGATGAAGCATCTCTCATCCTATCAAAGGTCAATATACTCTTTTGTGAACTAAATTTCCATCTCTTCTCTTTAACAAGATCTTCTCTCTTAAAATTATCACTATTTAATTATTGGTTTCTTTCTCTCCAATGGATCATTATCACAAACACATTAAAATATGTATGGTGAAATATGTATGGTGAAATATGTTAAATATAATTAATGAAACATCAGGTTTTGCCTTTCTTAGTGCATGACTTTTCTCCTAGTTATTCTTAAGATTATCTTTCAGTCTGAGGGATAAAAAGAAGAGTTAAACTCCCTTTCCTCCCATTTTTGTACACTCAGAGAGAATACAGAGAATTAAAATTTAAGATTTAGAGAATGAACATACAGTTCCTGGGGGAAGGATGGGGCAACAGATTGTTAGGTAATTTGGGATGGACATGTACATGATGCTATATTTAAAATGGATAACCAGCAAGGATTTAACTGTATATCACAGGGAACTCTGCTCAATGTAATGTGGCAGCCTGGATGGGAGGGAACTTTTGGGGGAGAATGGATACGTGTAGATATACAGCTGAGTCCCTTTGCTGTTCACCTAAAGCCATCACAACATTGTTAATCAGCTATACCCCAATACAAAATAAAAAGGTTTTTAAAAAATAAAAAAGAAAGTAAAGAACATCAAGACAGAAATAGATGGCATGTATACTAAAGCTGACCTCTTGACTTCAGAGAAGGGGAGGACATCACATGTTGCTGCTGCTGCTCCTGGTTAGTGTCTGTATATTCCTCTCCCTGTCTTGGGTGGAATATAGAAAGCATTTGCACTGAATAAATGAAAGCATCACCAAGTGCAATGGGTGCACTTATGACTCAGGCTAGAGGCAAATTCTTTGACCAGATCTCTGAAGCAAACCAAAGCATAATTTTACCAATTTGGGAGGTGCAACGTGGTCAGGCAGAGGATGCCCTTGATGTTTAAATATCTGACTGTGCCCTCAGCATGTGGGTGTACAGATGCAATGCTGATTCCCCAGACTTGCCTTATCTGATAAAATGACTTTGGAGCATTGGCTAATCCCTAGCACTGGACCAGAGGGTGGGATACAAGATATGGTAAGGACTCAGGACAACAGCGGAGAAGGCAATGGCACCCCACTCCATTACTCTTGCCTGGAAAACCCCATGGACGGAGGAGCCTGGTAGGCCGCTGTCCATGGGGTCGCTAAGAGTCAGGCACAACTGAGCAACTTCACTTTCACTTTTCACTTACATGCATTGCAGAAGGAAATGGCAACCCACTCCAGTATCCTTACCTGGAGAATCCCAGGGACAGAGGAGCCTAGTGGGCTGCCGTCTATGGGGTTGCACAGAGTCGGACACGACTGAAGCAGCTTAGCAACAGCAGCAGCAGCAGGACAACAGTGGATGCTGAGATTGCTAGAGACCATCCTTGAGCTTTGAATTAGAGAACCCACGGGAGTGAGCAGGCCATCCGTTAGAGCAGCCACAGACTTCAGCAATAAGTACCTGGAATAAAAGACATCATCAACTAGGAAAGGAGAGAGGACCACACAGGATCTGACTCTTTCCCTTCACCACCAAGGGAGAGAAGTCATATTAGAGACAAGAAAGGGGAAGCAACTTGGTAACTCGGTTACTTCTTTCCTTCCTTTTTAAGGATAATTTAAATCGTCAGATTGAATTAAACTTTAACCTAGTTAACTTTTAACTTTTTTTAACTTTTTTTCTCCTCTAGCCAGCATGTGGCAGCTAATGAGAAGGCAAGCTAACAGTAGACAAAATTACATATTTTCTACACATCAAATTAAAGTGTATGTATGATTCTATTTTTTTGTTTGCTTACTTATCTTAGAAAAGAAGAATCCCCTTAACCTCAATTATCTTATCATCTACAAATCGTATTTTCTTCATCTCCAAATTTGTGCAATTCATTTTCTTCCTGCTAACACTAGTTTCCTATGCTTCCATTCTCTTTTCACCTCCACTCTGGTTGCTCATCACTCCTCATCACATCACTAAAATCCTTTTTATCAAATCACCAATGAACTTCAAATTGCCAAGGCCAATGGGCATTCCTCTGCCTTCACTTTATGAATTACTCATCACTATTTGGCACAGCTGACCATCTCCTCTCTCTAAAATATCTTTTCCTGGATTTTGGTATTTGCTGATTTCTTTTATCTCACTGGATGGTGCATTTCAATTCTTTTTGTTCAGTATTTAACACAATTATATTGCCACACTTTTCTTGTGTGACCTTGTCTATGTCTGTGGCATTTTTAACATAACATTTATCCAGCAATGACTCCTCTCTTTTTCCAGGAGTTCCAGAACTCATTCTTGACAGTGCCTCCTTTCATCACACTCCATAGCCAACTCATCAGCAAATTCTTTGCCTTATTTTTCCAAACTCATACACTTATTACCAATTCCAAGACCACTGCCTTCTTCCAGTCGTTATTATTCCAATCTTGTTCTCTCTAAGACTAACCCATTAAGCACTGTGCTTATCTTTCTTTGCATCCCTTTTGTCCCATATTCATAATAGCCACATTAACTTCTGATACTTCTTTTTTAAATTATGTATTTATTAGGAAAATAATACAGTCACAGGAATGTTTGTTTGGTATTGAATGAAAAAAATGTCTGCTGAAAAAGTCAGTTTGCTCTCATGGAGGAAGNCAGTAGAAGGCTGAGCAGGAAAGAGAGAATTGAGGGCTTCCCGGTGACTCAGATGGTAAAGCATCTGTCTGCCACGCAGGAGACCCAGGTTCAAAACTTGGGTCAGGAAGAGCCCCTGGAGAAGGAAATGGCAACTCACTCCAGTATTAATGCCTGGAGAATCCCATGGACAGAGGATCGTGGCGGACTATAGACCATGGGGTTGCAAGAATCAGATAGGACCCTAGCAACTAAACCACCATACAGGCAACTACAAAAAAAAAAAAAAACAAAACTGAGAACTATTTTAAACAAAAGATGTTCTCTAGAAGAGGTATACAAAGAGACTGACAGATCTATAGCAGAATGAGAAAAAAGAAAATGATAAAGTATCCCATAAGCACAGTCAATGTTCAACAACTATTTGTTGTTGTTTAAGATGAAAAGGCTTCCAATAGGATCAATGCAATGCCTGGTACTGGAATTTTTCTCATTTTTCCAGAGTTGACAAACATGAAGGAGACATTGAAAGAAAAGTCTGCATGGATTCTGTTGACCTGAAGAGGGTAAATGAACATCTCTTTAGAAAAATGACAAGAACCGTGACCGTCCATCTCACAAATGTGTATCATTAATCCAATGAAACAGTGAGAAAGAGCATGAATCAAACCAAATCCGAGGTAAAGCAGAAATGGCGCTGAGCTGGGAGGTACAGAATCTGATACCAGAGACAAATCTCTTATTAACGGGCAGTGTCACCTTGAGCAAGTCTTTAAGCTGCCTATAAAGTAACTGGACTAGGTAAACTTCAAGGTCCTTCTACCTTGTAATCTTCTAGAATTTATACAATTGTAATCCTGCTAATGGAAATCCAATAGATGCTGCACTGATTATGGAAGATTAGTGGAATTACCTTCCCATACAAAGAAGGCACCATGCATTCAGATATGTGCGGCAGCTATCCAATGGGGCTGTCCCCTTGAGGATTCTGCATTGGTGATTGACTACAACTCTTAAGTTCCCATTACTTACTTATTTATACTTCTAGAACTTACCAGGGGCCCTTTGCTTGAGGATTCAGAGAGGTAAATGTTTCATTGTGTACCTGGCTGAAATAAAAATTTGGAAGAGTTACTATACGGCATAATGTCTTAAGCGTATACATTATATACAAAATCCAGAGCATAACTTTTGTTGAATTGTGTTTTCAAAAAGCACATATCAGAATACATAATAAAGCTGGCAATTTAAAAAGTACATGAGGTTATATGATAGCTTAGATTTGCTGTTGCAGAAGGGAATGGCAATCCACTCCAGTATTCTTGCCTGGAGAATCCCATGGACAGAGGAGCCTGGCGGGCTACAGTCCATGGGGTCACAAAAAGTCAGGCACGACTAAGTGACTAACACAGAGATTTGCTCTGATTTAAAATAAGATTTTTTTAACACATAAATTTCAATATTATCAAGAAAATAGAAAAAATTAGCAATAATTTAGGCAATGCATTTGGCCTGCATTTGGATAGCAACTTACACTGAGGCTTACAGCTCTATAGGAAGGTGGAGTTCCATGAAAAAATTAAAGTGTAAGCTCTGAGAAAGCTTGTCTTTTATGGAACACTTTGGAGGAAAGTACCATGAGCTACAGAAGTATCCCAGTTAAAGAAACAGTGCAGTGATAAGCAGATGATAGCAAACAATAGATCATCTTGAATGAAAAGATATCCTCATTAAGATGAGGGCTTGTATAAACTGGTAAATAACAAAAATTAAGATAGTTATCACTGACTTAGTACTTCCTGCATGCCAGGGCAATACTAACTGCTTTACATTTCTCAATTCATTTTACCCTCACAGCAAATTCAGAAATTATGTAATGTTATCAATATTCCCATTTTGCAGATTAAGAAGTTGATGCTTAGAGAGATAAGGTAATTGTCAACAGTGACAAAGTGAAAGTGAAGTTGCTCAGTCGTGTCCGACTCTTTGCGACCCCGTGGATTGTACCCCACCAGGATCCTCCGTCCATGGGATTCTCCAGGCAAGAATACTGGAGTGGGTTGCCATTCCCTTCTCCAGGGNAGGAAGTGAAAGACATTCCTAAATGAGAAGATATAAAGGTCCAGAAGCTTAAAAATATAGGCTAACTGACCAAATACATTGCCTAGGCAATTATTTTTTCCAACATTCCAAAAGTCTAATGGAATGGGAGGCTCAGTCTGACAGAAGTTGCTCTTCTTTCTTTCTTTTCTTAAACTTGGTTCCTTTTCTTGGCCAGAGCAAGAAAAATGTTTTTAAAAGCAATCCATTTCACTCCATCAAGCTGTTAAATTGGTTATAATAGCAATAAAAATCTCAAATGAAACTGTAAATATGTTTTCTCAATGGCGTTTAACACAATTATAAATTAAATAATTATATGGGACCTGGATCATCTTTGCATCTCCAGTGTCTAGTATATAGTGCTGGGCCCATGGTGTGACTGGATTACGAAGTGACTGTATCAAATGTAGGAGTTCATTTGGTTTGGCTTAAAATGGAAGTTTTTGTCCAAAGAAAATATCCACTTTGAAAACCGGTTTCTATTACATATATACATATAGGCATCTTTCAAAGGCTGAAAACGACTCTTGGTTAAAACAGTCAGTAAGGCAACCCCTGGGCCTTGTAAAATTACACAGTTTTATATGTTGTGTTAGCATAGCATAAACTTTGAGTAGCTCTTCTAATTTTATTTCCTAGACTTTTACCTTTGTTGTTGCTCTTGCGAAATATGCTCTTTGCTCTTTTTTCCCTTTGTCTTATATTTTGTTGTGCTTTTTTTTTCTGAAACTAAGTGGGTCATACAAGTATAGAAACTTCTGCCTTTGCTTTGAAAACACCTACTCTCCACAGGGAGCACACTTATTCCAGATAGAATAAGAGTATACTTATTACAAAGAAGTAATTTAGAAGGGATAGAGGATTTCCATAGTAAAAGCCAAATGTCCATACTTCTTTAATCTAGATGTCGTTTTGCAGACTCTGTTCTGTCACTTTTCCAACCTGTAACCTTTTTATTGGGAAGAGGAGTGAACTAGAAATTTGATATATCCTCAAATCCTACATTATAAATTGACTTTGATGGGTTGCTTTACTTTCAACTCCTTATTACTCTAGTCTGGCAGAAATCATCTCTATGAAGCTGGATTCAAGGCACATATGCTTTCCTTCCTTTCATGTCCCTGGCAGCTCTCACCAATGCATTCTGATGCTCCTCCCTTCTAGGTGAAGAGTGACAACTCCAGAAACCCTAAACAGTGCAGCCTCCAGGGGCACTGGGTTTTGAAATTACATCTCTTTTCCACACTTAAATTTTCCTTAGTATTTTCACCCTTTCTCACATAGAGATTTCTCCGATGCTTGTACTAGGATATCTTTTATAATCACAATGGAGAGTGGCATTTTTGCATTTGAGAAAATGTCTTTTTCTTTTCTTTTATGTATCTCACTGATTAAGACCAAGGGTAGGAATTATATTAATGGCCTGTAAGTATACGCACTGAATATGTTTCTTTCTTTTCTTTAAAAAGTTAATAGACACCAGAAATCTAGCCAGAAAATTGGACTAACTCTGTCAGAACCACACCACTGGTTACAATTTAAAATCAGCCAGATGTAATCATGTTGCTTCAGAAATAGCTTTTGTTTGGAGGCAGAATATGGCAATTTGTTTCAGTACAAATTCAACTGGAAGGGACAATAAAAATCACTTTTGCTGCTAAGTTATCTTTTTCAAATATTATACTGATGAATGCATATTCTTACATAGATTTCCCATAACCAGGGAGAGCAGAGTAGATGGGGTCAGTTTTTAGGGAAGGTTTCTCTGCATCATGTCAATGAAGCACAGTGTAGGGTACAAGAGTTCATTTACAAGGTTCCTGTGCTTCGCTCAACAAGAGGCAGGTTTAAAGACTTTATATTCCTAATTGGGGCATTTCTTCACTATCAGTGACACATATTTAGAATAGCATAAAAGAAAAGAATAATTGGAAATATGTCAATTAGGTCTCGTACTTTGAGAGTTTAACATTTAAAGGAAAAACTGAAAGCCACAGCACTGAATATTCCCTAATTGTATCAGACATTAAAAGAAGGTATGATTTCATTCCATACGCAATTCTTCAGCCTATTCCAATTATATTATTTACACCCAGGCTTCATAAGATTAGNGTCTCGTACTATGAGAGTTTAACATTTAAAGGAAAAACTGAAAGCCACAGCACTGAATATTCCCTAATTGTATCAGACATTAAAAGAAGGTATGATTTCATTACATATGCAATTCTTCAGCCTATTCCAATTATATTATTTACACCCAGGCTTCATAAGATTAGTTAAATTGAGTCTTAAGTATCTTTGTATAAATAATATAGTCAAGGCTTGTTGACTTGAATTCAATTATATTCATTTTTGACAGTGTAATTGGTATCAAATTTAACTCTAATGATCTGCTAAAGTTTCTTTTGTCTTCCTAGTTTTAATGGAGCTATTTAAAAGAGCAAGGCAAATGTTATCTCTGTTATCCTTAAACAAAAAAGTATTTGGTTTAAATTTATTCAAACTAGAGAATAGAATACTAATTATTATTCTTCGTGTTTAAAAAAAATCCTATGAGGTGGTTCACATTAAAGATGGAGAAAAAACAATTCTCTGCTAACCCTTTAGTTTCCAGAGGTTCACCCCTTGCTAATAAGTGACCTCAAACAAAGAAATGCCTCTTTATAAAAAGATTGTAACCTGCTGTATCGTCTTCATGACTGGCTTACAGATGTCTCTTTCTTTCATAGCAACTAGAATTCCTTCTCGTATGAACCTTTTGATACTGAATGTAGGCACGGCTTGACTATCAGTTGTAAGATGGAGTCAAGTTCTAGGTGGGAGCTTTTAAGTTCTCTTTCCTCACAGAAATTTTAAAGCATATTTGTCTTCTTGAGGTCAGTCACACTGCCAAACATTCTACCTCAACTTCTTTTTCTTTTCAGAACTATTATTTCCAGAAAATTGCCTTGCGGAAAAGGAGCTGCCTTTCAAAACTGGTGTGAGAGGCATGAAAGCTATACTATTCAGGCTAATGATGGACCACTGGAAGAGCGCATGCTCACAGACTTTTTCTTGTAATCTTGAGGAAGGTGTATTTTCTGTCAGAGTTCACTCTTACCAGCCCTTGCTCTCTGCTGAGCTACTTCTTAATGTTCTGACTACTCTACCCTGGTTGCTAGCATCCCCATCCAGGGCTTCACAAAGACCATGTGCTTTATGGTAGAATATATTCCTTCAAGTGAGCGCTAGGGGAATTAGAGACTGAGGGGTAAAGTCACTTCAGATTTTGCTTAACCTAATACATCTAAATTTTCTTTTACATAGCAATTCATCAAATATTTTCTTTATCATGCATCCACATTAAATCTGCCATTGTTCAAGCTTTTTAACTTGCTATTATTAATGTCTATACTATCTTATGGTATTGAGCTCTCAACACATTCTTACATGAGGGTGATAATTATGAAAATAATGCACAACACACTCTCTTTCATCTTGAACTCTGTTAAATTTTGCCATTAGAAAATAGAAACTAAATACTACAGACTGTTTATTAGTCAGCCAGATAATTTAATATTATTTAATATTAAATTTTTTGCCAACAAAAGTTTTTTCCAAAAACTTCTGCCAAATCAATATTTTTTTTCATCATGTATTTAATGAGATACACAGGACTTAACTTTTGCCTATTATAGAGTTCAGCTTGACATTTCAGTGTATCAGATAATTTTGAGTATTAAGTTTGACATTAAACACATTAATGTCACTTAAATTTACTGTCACTCAAAGCATTATATATCTGTATATATATAATAGAGATATATTATATATCTTTAGCATATGAAATGATTCTGAAAACGAAGAGGGACTACCCAAAAGAATGTTACCAAAAATCCATCAATAGACCCAGAAAAATCATGTTACCAAATTCAACACACAAATTCTTATCAAACTAGGAATAGAAGGCAACTTTCTCAACCTGATTTAAATATATATATATAGATAGATAGATAGATAGATAGATAGATAGATAGATACCAAAACCTATGGCTAACATTTTACTTAATGGTAAGAAAGTAGAAGTTCCCTCATCCTAAAAGTTAGGAACAAGGCAAGGATGTGCTCCCTCATTACTTCTATTCAAGGTCATACTGGAAAGCCTACCTAATGCAATNTAGATACCAAAACCTATGGCTAACATTTTACTTAATGGTGAGAAAGTAGAAGTTCCCTCATCCTAAAAGTTAGGAACAAGGCAAGGATGTGCTCCCTCATTACTTCTATTCAAGGTCATACTGGAAAGCCTACCTAATGCAATAAGAGAAGAAGATAAAAAGTAAATAAACTGGGAAGGAAGAAAGAAACCTATCCTTTTTCACAGATGACATGATTGTCTATGTAAAAAACATTCTAGAAACAATAACAACAGTAAAACACTTTGAACTAGTTAACAATTAAAACAAGTTGGCAAGATAAAAGATAAACCTCCAAAAGCCAATTGCTTTCTTATCTATCACCAATGAGAAATTAAAACTTGAAAATAAAAACACAGTACCATTTATATTAGCAAAATCCAATTGGAAATATATAGATATAGATAAAAAAAAACTATCAGTCAGTTCAGTTGCTCAGTCGTATCTGACTCTGCAACCCCACGGACTGCAGCACTCCAGGGTTGCTTGTTCATCACCAGGTCCTGGAGCTTACTCAAACTAATGTCCAAGAATTGGTGATGCCATCCAATCATCTCACCCTCTGTCGTCCTCTTCTCCTCCTGCCTTCAATCTTTCCCAGCATTCAGGTCTTCTACAGTTCTTTGCATCAGTCAGTTCTTTGCATCAGGTGGCCAAAGTATTCGAGCTTCAGCTTGAGCATGTCTTCCCAGTGAATATGGGAATGCTTCAGCTTGAGCATGTCTTCAGGACTCATTTCCTTTAGAATTGACTGGTTTAATCCCCTTGCAGTCCAAAGGACTATCAAGAGTTTTCTCCAACACTACAGTTCAAAGACATAAATTCTTAGGCACACCCTTTTTTGTAGTCCAACTCTCACATCCATTCATTACTACTGGGAAAACCATAGTTTTGACTTCACAGACATTTGCTGGCAAAGTCAAGTGTCTGCTTTTTAGTATGATGTCTAGGTTGGTTATAGATTTTCTTGCAAGGAGCAAGCATCTTTTAATTTCACGGCTGCAGTCACCATTTGCAGATTTTGGCGCCACCCTCCCCTTCCAAAAAATGAAGTCTCGCACTCTTTCTATTGTATCCCCATCTATTTCCCATAAAGTGATGGGACCAGATGCCATGATCTTAGTTTTCTGAATGTTGAGTTTAGAGTCATCTTTTTCACTCTCCTCTTTTATTTCATCAAGAGGCTCTTTAGTTCTTCCTTGCTTTCTGGAGAAGGGTAATATCATCTGCATATATGAAGTTATTGAAAATTTTCCCTAAAACCTTGATTCCAGCTTGTGCTTCATCCAGCCCAACATTTCTCATGATGTACTCTGCATATAAGTTAAATAAGCAGGGTGACAATATACAGCCTTGACGTACTCCTTTTCCTATTTGGAACCAGTCTGTTGTTCCATGTCCAGTTCTAATTGTTGCTTCCTGACCTGCATACAGATTTCTCAAGAGTCAGGTCAGGTGGTCTGGTATTCCCATCTCTGTCAGAATTTTCCACAGTTTATTGTGATCCACACAGTCAAAGGTTTTGGCATAGTCAATAAAGCAGAAATAGATGTTTTTCTGGAACTCTCTCCCTTTTTTGATGATCCAGCAGATGTTGGTTATTTGATCTCTGGTTCCTCTGCCTTTTCTAAAACCAGCTTGTACATCTGGAAGTTCATGGTTCAAGTATTGCTAAAGCCTGGCTTGGAGAATTTTGAGCATTACTTTACTAGTGTGTGAGATGAGTGCAATTGTGCGGTAGTTTGAGCATTCTTTGGCATTGCCTTTCATTGGAATTGGAATGAAAACTGACCTTTTCCATTCCTGTGACCACTGCTGAGTTTTCCAAACGTGCTGGCATATTGATTGCAGCACTTTCACAGCATCATCTTTAAGGATTTGAAGCAGCTCAACTGGAATGCCATCACCTCCACTAGCTTTGTTTGTAGTGATGCTTTCTAAGGTCCACTTGACTTCACATTCCAGGATGTCTGGCTCTAGGTGAGTGATGTCACCATCATGGTGACATCTGGTCATTAAGATATTTTCACAAGCTTTTCTGTGTAATCTTGCCACTTCTTCTTAGTATCTTCTGCTTCTGTTAGTTCCATACATTTTCTGTCCTTTAGCCCATCTTTGCATGAAATGTTCCCTTGGTATCGCTAATTTTTTTTTGAAGAGGTCTCTAGTCTTTCCCATTCTGTTGTTTTCCTCTATTCCTTTGCATTGATCGCTGAAGAAGGCTTTCTTATCTCTCCTTGCTATTCTTTGGAACTCTGCATTCAGATGCTTATATCTTTCCTTTTCTCCTTTGCTTTTCACTTCTCTTCTTTTTGTAGCTGTTTGTAAGGCCACCCTACACAGCCATTTTGCTTTTTTGCATTTCTTTTCCATGGGGATGGTCTTGATCCCTGTCTCCTGTACAATGTCATGAATCTCCATCCATAGTTCATCAGGCACTCTATCTATCAGATCTAGGCCCTTAAATCTATTT
>SJYW01016406.1:430424-440893 GCA_006410735.1 Raphicerus campestris | reverse complement strand
TCTGAGGGAGAGAGAAAAGGTGGGATGATTTGGGAGAATGGCATTGAAACATGTATACTATCATGTAAGAAACAAAGCGCCAGTCTATGTTCAATACAGGATACTGGATGCTTGGGGCTGGTGCATGGGGATGATCCAGAAAGATGATATGGGGTGGGAGGGAGTTTCAGGATTGGTAGCTCGTGTACACCTGTGGCTGATTCATGTCAATGTATGGAAAAACAAATATAGTATTATAAAGTAGAATAAAGTAAAAATAAAATTTAAGAAAAAAGAATAATAAAACTAAATATATTTATTCACTTGGGGAAAAAAAAAATAAAGCACAACTGTGTGGCGGGAGCTGCAGGAAATGAAATAGAATCAAAGATTCTGTTCTATTTTGAGCTAAAAACAGGCAATATTCCTCCACTGTGAAAGGGTACTGCTATACATGAAAACTGAATCTGAGAACAACTACTTGAAAGGGAAGATGGCCGAATAGTCTCAAAGTTGCAGGTGAGTACAAAAAATACCTAAAGTATCACTAAGAAATTAAGAGGGATGTGTTAGTGTAACTATTTGAGAATCTCTGGAATAAAAGCAAATATCTCATATAAATACTTCCAGGAGGACAGAGTTTCAGAAGAGAAAGTAATATCTAGGATGGAATTCCAGTTGAGCTATTTCAAATCCTGATAGATGATGCTGTGAAAGTGCTGCACTCAATATGCCAGCACATTTGGAAAACTCAGCAGTGGCCACAGGACTGGAAAACATGCATGTTCATTCCAATCCCAAAGAAAGGCAATGCCAAAGAATGCTCAAACTACTGCACAATTGCACTCATCTCACACGCTAGTAAAGTAGTGCTCAAAATTCTCCAAGCCTGGCTTCAGCAATACATGAACTGCGAACTTCGAGATATTCCAGCTGGTTTTAGAAAAGGCAGAGAAAGCAGAGATCAAATTGCCAACATCTGCTGGATCATCAAAAAAGGGAGAGAGTTCCAGAAAACCATCTGCTTCTGCTTTATTGACTATACCAAAACCTTTGAGTGTGTGGATCACAATAAACTGTGAAAAACTCTGAAAGAGATGGGAATATCAGACCACCTGAACTGCCTCCTGAGAAACCTATATGCAGGTCAGGAAGCAACAGTTAGAACTGGACATGGAACAACAGACTGGTTCCAAATAGGAAAAGGAGTCCGTCAAGGCTGTATATGTCACCTTGCTTATTTAACTTATATGCGGAGTACATCATGAGAAACGCAGGGCTGGCAGAAGCACAAGCTGGAATCAAGTTTGCTGGGAAAAATATCAATAACCTCAGATATACAGATGACACCACNAATAATACAACAAAACATTTTAGAGAATATTAATTCCCTAAAAAGCATATTACCCAAAGAGAAGAGAAAATTGAATTCATTTGAGAAATATTTTTAGTCAGACTGTGTGAGAAGTAAATGATTTGACATTAAGTTCACAGATGAGTCAGACTGAACAAGTTGACTTAATCAGTCTTTTACTACCTTTAAATGACATGGGTTTTTTTTAAGAAAAAAATCAGAAATATTTAATTGAAAAATATCCAAAATGAATGCTTTATAGCACTTCTTCTTATATCCAGAAATCTTTTCAGAGCCTTGAGTTCACTCACACAATCAAATTATTAAAATTGTGTTTCATGTTCAATGAAACCAAAATTGTAAAACACCAGCTTTAATGAGAGCACTTCCTTAGCATAGAAGTTTAAGCATATTTATTTACTGTTTACCATACAGTTTCTTCATAAGAAGCATTTCTCAGCTTGTTTGGCTCATTAAGAAAAATATGATTTGATTTTTATTCTGCATACATAAAGATTGCTTCTCCAGAGTAGTTACTTCACATAATGAAAAAAGATGTCTACTGGCTGGATTAAGATGATAAGTCTATCATTTCTATGTTTCATAGTTACAGGTTTATGATTAGAGGAAGAAAAACAAGCAGGGAAATATATAAAACACTAGAAAAGGGAAAACAACAGAACTCTTCAAAGGCCGGAATAGAAAAATTGTAGGGAAAAATGTTAAAATAGATTATAAAGAATTTAGAAACTAATGTGAATTGGCAACCCACTCCAGTATTCTTGCTTGGAAAACCTCATGGATGGAGAAGCCTGGTGGGCTACAGTCCATGGCGTCACAAAGAGTTGGACATGACTGAGTGACTTCACTATGAATATTTAGAAATTAAACAGTTTTTGTTGTGCTGGTAAGGAGAGAAAAGTTATATTTAGCAGATTTCATTTTCTTTCTCTTTTTATTTTTCCTCTACTCTGTGATCTACATGATTATACATGCCCACAGCTTGCAAAAAATCTTTTATGAATAGTTCTGTAAAAAACATTACTTCTATCTGAACAAGACAAAAATATTCAATTTTCATATACAGTAAGAATCACTTGCAGAACTGTGTTCTGTGGAACAACACTACAACTAAAAACTCGGGAAAAAAAGGCCTCTGTGGTCAGTTTGGGCAAATGCCATGTACGATATTTCTCTCTTGCAGATTTACAGTGGGATTTTTCATATTAAGGTTCTGATAATTATGGCTGGATGGCATCACTGACTCGATGGACATGAGTCTTGAGTGAACTCCGGGAGTTGGTGATGGACAGGGAGGCCTGGCGTGCTGCGATTCATGGGGTTGCAGAGTCTGACACGACAGAGCGACTGAACTGAATTCCTGTAGTAACGCCTTTGTATATTCATTGTGTATATGTACCTTATCTTCTTTATCCACTCAAGAGCTGTTGGACATTTAGGTTGTTTCTGTGTCCTGGCTATTNCAGGCCTAGCTGTGATTCAGAATCAGTTCACAGAGAGCCAGAGGATCATAGCCTAATCACCAAGAAGGGAGCCCTGTAACTTTATCAATAAGCACATGGATTCCTTGTTCATCCAAGACTGGAATTAATCTTTTGATAGAGTTCAACAGAAATATTCCTCAAGAGACTGCAGCCTATTTGAGTAGAAACAATATTCATGCATGACACGTACTAAAATTAAAAGGTCCCTGACTGATTGGATTACTAGGTCAAAAGTTATATCAATATATATCAAAGTCAAAATACACTCTTTGTAACAGTTAGGTATTAACAAGTTACACTTTTTCAGTTTGGGGCTTTCACTTTGTCCACATCTGTAAAACCAAGACAATAGTAGAACTTTCTCACCGGCATCCTGTGAATATTCAGTAATATTCAGTAAAATAAGTCTGGCACATAGCAGTGTTAGTCACAAATCATGTCTGATCTTTGAGACCCCATGGACTGCAGGCCACCAGGCTCCTCTGTTCATGGAATTCTCCAGACAATAATACTGGAGAGGGTTGCCATTTTCTTCTCCAGGGGATCTTCCCAAAACAGAGATAGAACCCTGGTCTTCCTCATTGCAGGTAGATTCTTTTACCACCTGAGGCACCAGGGAAACTTGGCACATAGTAAGCATTCAATAAATATTTGCTCAGGATATTATTATTAATATTGTCCAGTTGCAGAGTTACAGAGTACACTTTGATCCCTGGTCAGCTGGGTACATATAGTTAGGCTTATATAATGAAAAAACAAGGATATACCCTTAAATGTCAAAGCAATTCAGTTGCAAGTCCATAAAACCAGGAAAAACTCTAGATTTTATGTCTGGAATCTCATTACCTGTGACAACATCTGATACTCAGTAAATCCATAGTAAATAATAAGCAAAGAACTATCATTACTCCTAGAGAAATAACTCAAAGCTCATGTCTAATATTCAATATTTTAATACTACCAGCTTGTTGCTATTATTATCTTGAGAGGGAATATAATTTTTGACAATTTTTATTTTCTGCACAAGTAAATGATGAATACATTTTTGTCATACAGATTTAGTATAGTTTGTGTTTGTTTCTGAAAAAATTTTAATGAAAGAAGAAATATACATAATTTCTATTTTAAAAATCAAAATAATGTTCTAAACATTAGTTTACAAGACAGTATAGTTATTCTAAGACTAAGAATAATATGTATTGGCTTAGTGATACTAAGCAATAAAAAATTCACAATGATATTCATATTCTCATTCAGCATTAAGAAATAAATATTTAACTTTTTCTTTCTTTAAGTACATAGAACTCTTAGTAAATACCTCTTATTTTTTCTATCTCAAATGACCAATACACATTGTAAAAACAGAATGTACCTCTCTTCTGATTTGGGGACCAAAACATGTTGCAATAATTTGCATTATTTCCAATGAAAAAGGTGTAAGTCCACTAGATGCCCAATCTCAGGGTAATAATCTAAATATTTAACTGATTCTGTATGGATATTGACTGATGTAATGAACGTTAGCTGTCAATAACCTATTCAGCTTACAGCTGAGTATCAGCTAGGTCTGACCCCCATTCTTTTAAAAACGCATGTTTAAGCCAATTTAAGGGAAAAAATACATTCACAGAAGAAAAAATATATTCACAAAACCTGCCAGGTGCATTTGTTGTTCTTTTCTTGTAGCAAACAAGTGAAGGGGAGCATAATTTGTCACCCTAAAATATATCTCTTTAGCATAAGGATTATTTTAGACTATTTTTAAGATACAGCAGACACAGGAGAAGGTCTGAAAACTGAGTCACAGTTACTGTTTGTAAGAAACATTTACGAAGGAAATGTCCACTTGTAAGGGTGTCTTCCTCTCTGTACCAGGAAGAGTCATTGTTCAGTCATCAAGTCATGTCCAGCCCTTTGCAAACCCATGGATTGCAGTATGCCAGGTTTCCTGTCCTTCACCATCTCCTGGAGTTTGCTGAAGTTCATATCCATTGACTTGGTGATGCCATCCAACCATCTCATTCACTGTCACCCTCTTCTCCTTCTGTTTTCAGTCTTTCCCAGCATCAAGGTGTTCTCCAATGAGTCAGCTGTTCGCATCAGGTGGCCAAAGTATTGGAGCTTTAACATCAGTCCTTCCAATGAATATTCAGGGTTGATTTCCTTTAAGATTGACTGGTTTGACCAGGAAAGGAAAGATAACCAAATCTCTAGAAACTCTTATCAGTAGAGAAGGAAATGACCTAAATCTGTATAATAGTCAAACTCTTGTTTATTGTACTTTTCTTGATAAACTCCCATAACTGACTCTCCAACCACTCAGCACCATCTTTTGTCTTTAAAATTATGGCTTGGGCCATTTCAGGGAGTTACTCAGTTTTCCTGGTGATTTTTCACGTATACAAGAAGAATGTTGTTGTTCAGTCACTAAGTCATGTCCGACTCTTTGTGATCCCATGAACTGCAGCACACCAGTTTTGCTTTCCTTTACTATTACCTGGAGTTTGTTCACACTTGTGTCCACTGAGTCAGTGATGCCATCTAACCATCTCATCCTCTGTCACCCCCTTCTCCTCTTGCCCTCAATCTTTCCCAGCATCAACAGGAGATAGATATGTTATAAACCAGTTTTTTCTCCTGTTAATCTTTTTATTACAGGGATGTCTCAGTCCAGAATCTAGAAGAGTAGGAGGAAAACTACTTTTCCTCCCCTATCCAAGTATATTCTCTAGGCCTTTCAAAAATTTTGTAGCAAGCAGCAGAATATTGAGTTGTCATTCTATATAACCACGCCACAAAAAACTTCATGGACTATAGTGGATCCTTAATCACTTAGAAAAACAAAAATACTGTTTTAGGACTTGTTCATTTGCTAAGTTGTGTCTGATGCTTTGTGACTCCTTGGGCTACAGCACACCAGGCTTCCATGTCCTTCACTATCTCCCAGAGTTTGCTCAAACTTATGTCCATTGAGTTAGTAATGCCATTGAAACATCTTACCCTCTGTTTCCCCTTCTCCTCTTGTTAGTGTTAGGACTAGGACAGCATAAAATATATGTTGTGCATAAATGCAATATGTTCATTTTTCATTGATTTTATTTCCCCCATGGAATACATAAATACTTTCCATAGGTCTTTGTCAGCTATATTATTAATTTTTATTTTAAATCCCAGTGTAGTTTCCTCATGTCTTAAAAATGTTTGTCTTTGCCTCTGTATATTGCCCTGAGAGGAGATATTACAACATTTATTATCCAATAGAGCTTCCTTAACTTACTTAGGGGAGATGATTTTTCCTATTGATTTCTTTGATGTTTATTACTCATATGTTTTCTTCAGCTACACATTTCTGTGTTTGCATTTTTTCCTTTCCAATTGCATGGAGCTCTGTGGTATCAGAACCACAGGCATATTTCTATTAGCTACCTTGCTCTGGAGAGGAAGAAATTTTCCTCTCCCTTCTTGGTTCCTCTGACTGGTCTAAGAATTAAATTATCATAAGACAAATAAACAGGAGAAAAGTCAAACAAAGTATAATAATGTGTACACGTGGGAGAAACCTAGGAAAACTGAGTACCTCACCAAAATGGCTGAAGCCCTCACCTTAAATATAATCTCCAGCTAAAGACAAAAGAGAAAGTTGGGGATATTTGTTTGAGACTTGAAATGGGAGGAAGCAATGCACGTGGAGATGGAAAACAAATGGTTGGTAAATAAATGTTTGCTGGGTCCTACAGAGACAATGGGACAGAGAGAAAATTTTAATAGACTTTGCTACTTCTTCCCTCCCCACCACATCTAGTTCATTTTACAGTTATCTATCTGATAGCTTCCATCCAGAAACAGGGCCTTTATCTAAACTCTTTTAGGCAGGTAAGGGGAGGTAATATGAAAAAGTTCCTGGGTCTTCTCTTTCTTAAAAATAACTGGCCTAAAAAAGTCCTTATGCCAAAGAGACATATTTTGGGATGGCAAATTTTGCTCTTCTACATCTGTTTTTAATTATTTTGATTTAATCTCAAAGTTAGAATGCAATTTTCTCATTAAAGAAATTTCTCTTTAGTATCAGTGTGTGCGAACTGTTTAAGACTGGTAAACATAGTTAAATACCATTAATGCCAAGGATGATTTCATTGCATTTTATATTTTTTCTTTCATTTATAATATCTCTCAGGATACCTTAGGCCTCCCTTGTTTATGTGGTGATCAGGCTTCAAGAAGGTTTTCCTCTAACAGGTTAACAGTGTAGAATACAGTAGCAGGGGGTCCTGCAGGCCCAGCCTCCAATTACACTGGAGTGAATATGAAATGCAGCTACTTCTCTTTCTCCCTCTTAGACAAGCTCTATACCCCGTTAATACAATGATTTTGCTTTCTGTAGTGGAGGGGTGGGGGACTTCCCTTGTGGCTCAGCTGGTAAAGAATCTGCCTGCAATGCGGGAGTCCTAGGTTTGATTACTGGGTTGGGAAGATCTGCTGGAGAAGGGAAAGGCTACCCACTCCAGTATTCTGGCCTGGAGAATTCCATGAACTGTCGATGGGGTCGCAAAGAGTCGGACACGACCGAGCAACTTTCACTTTCATTTTTCTGGTGTACTGGTGGTGGTGGTTTGTTAAGTGAGAAGTGTCAAATGATTTGACCTTGACTTTCTCCCAGGCCTCTACCTGGCAGAACTAAGTGTGCTGGGGCTGTCAGGGTGCAAAAACTGTGGAAAAAAAATTAGTAGGAGGCTCCAAATGACTTTGAAGGATTCTGAGTGCAAAACGTGAGACCAAATCTGTGCAAGCTTACAAGTCAAATATGCAGACTCATTCAATCTTAAAAGGAGGCCATTATCCATATTATCCATAAGGAAAGATTATAGTAATTTAAGAAATCAGAATTTTTCCCTGTATTGTTTTTCTACCGTTTCAATGACATGGAATTATTCAATGAATAATTAACCTTGACTGTACCTAAGCAAAAAGAAATAAAGACATACAGATGATCCCACCAGATTTCTAGTCCTAATACATAATTTTTGGGAGCCATGTTAGGCATTACTGACAAAATGGAGGCACGGCCCCAACTCCCTCTTCTCATCCCTCAGGCACAGTCCCGGGATGAAGGAGTTAGGTTTTGTGATTCTGACTTGTTCTTTCTTTTCTTTGGTTGAGTTGGCTGGAAAGAATGTTAAGGTGCTTATTGTTCTTGAGAGAAGTAGGAGAAAGCACAAAGCCTTCTGCAGTTGTGCCAAGAAAATAATCTATAAAGTAACCATTGACATTTGTTCAAGGATCTTTATAAAGAATGTTTCAGGATGAGTACGCAGGCCGCAGCTTGAGGCCATGGGAAGCATGGGGAATGTTTACTGCAAAAGAAGTTTGCTGAGCTTAGGGTTTAGGTCCCGTCAGTCACTCAGTCATGTCCTACTCTTTGCGACCCTATGTATCGCAGCACGCCAGGCCTCCCTGTTCATTACCATCTCATGGATTTCACTCAGACTCACGTCCATCAAGTCCGTGATGCCATCCAGCCATCTCATCCTCTGTCGTCCCCTTCTCCTCTTGCCCCCAATCCCTCCCAGAACCAGGGTCTTTTCCAATAAGTCAACTCTTCCCATGAGGTGGCCAAAGTACTGGAGTTTCACTTTTAGCATCATTCCTTCCAAAGAAATCCCGGGGTTGAGCTCCTTCAGAATGGACTGGTTGGATCTCCTTGGAGTCCAAGGGACTCTCAAGAGTCTTCTCCAATACCACAGTTCAAATGCATCAGTTCTTTAGTGCTCAGCCTTCTTCACAGTCCAACACTCACACCCATACATGACCACTGGAAAAACCATAGCCTTGACTAGACGGACCTTAGTTGACAAAGTAATGTTTCTGCTTTTGAATATATTATCTAGGTTGGTCATAACTTTTCTTCCAAGGAGTAAGCGTCTTCTAACTTCATGGCTGCAGTCACCATCTGCAGTGATTTTGGAGACCAAAAAAATAAAGTCTGACACTGTTTCCCCATCTATTTCCCATGAAGTGATGGGACTGGATGCCATGATCTTTGTTTTCTGAATGCTGACCTATAAGCCAACTTTTTCACTCTCTTCATTCACTTTCATCAAGAGGCTTTTTAGCTCTTCTTTACTTTCTGCCGTAAATGTGGTGCCATCTGCATATCTGAGGTTGTTGCTATTTCTCCCGGTAATATTGATTCCAGCTTGTGTTTCTTCCAGTCCAGCGTTTCTCACGATGTACTCTGCAATTAAATAAGCAGGATGACAATATACAGCCTTGACATACTCCTTTTCCTATTTGGAACCAGTCTGTGGTTCCATGTCCAGCCCTAACTGTTGCTTCCTGACCTGCAACAGATTTCTCAAGAGGCAGGTCAGGTGGTCCGGTATTCCCATCTCTTTCAGAATTTTCCACAGTTTATTGTGATACACAAGTCAAAGGCTTTGGCATAGTCAATAAAGCAGAAATAGATGCTTTTCTGGAACTCTCTTGCTTTTTCCATGATCCACCGGATGTTGGCAATTTGATCTCTGGTTCCTCTGCCTTTTCTAAAACCAGCTTGTACATCTGGAAGTTCATGGTTCACATATTGCTAAAGCCTGGCTTGGAGAATTTTGAGCATTACTTTACTAGCATGTGAGATGAGTGCAATTGTGCGGTAGTCTGAACATTCTTTGGCATTGCCTTTCTTTGGAATTGGAATGAAAACTGACCTTTTCCAGCCCTGTGTCCACTGCTGAGTTTTCCAAATGTGCTGGCATATTGAGTACAGCAGTTTCACAGCATCATTTTTCAGGATTTGAAACAGCTCCACTGGAATTCCATCACTTCCACTATCTTTGTAGTGATGCTTTCTAAGGCCCACTCCACTTCACATTCCAAGATGTCTGGCTCTAGATGAGTGATCACATCATCATGATTATCTGGGTCATGAAGATCCTTTTTGTACAGTTCTTCCATGTATTCTTGCCACCTCTTCTTAATANAAAATATGTTCAATGCTGTAAAATATGGGGGGAGAAGTGTAAGACATAGTTATTTCTCATCACTTCAGTCGTGTCTGACTCTTTGAGACCCTACAGACCACAGCCCACCAGGCTCCTCTGTTCATGAGACTCTCTAGGCAAGAATACTGGAGTGGGTTGCTGTGCCCTCCTCCAGGGGATCTTCCCACCCCAGGGATTGAGCCTGAGTCTCTTATGTCAAACCTGCACTGGCAGATGGGTTATTTGCCCCTAGCACCACCTGGAAGCCCTATTTCTTTCTAAGATGCTTTAAATCTAGTTGTGGAATTGATGATGAGAATAATTACACTCATTTTTATTGATGGTTCAGTTCAGTTGCTCAGTCACGTCCAACTCTTTGTGACCCCATGGACTGCAGCACGCCAGGCCTCCCTGTCCATCACTAGCTTGGTGGTAGAGGATGGTTATTAGTATATTTGTTCAGTTTTGCAATCCAGCATTGTGTGACAAAGCAGAGAGGACCATGTTTCCCTCCTTGGTCACCATCTGAAGAGGCTCCCAGGTGACCTTGGTTTCATCTGGTAAGGGGTGACCATGTGACCTCAGCCAAGAGAATCAAAGACTCTCTCCCTAGAATTTGAATTTGAGCAGAGTGACAAGCAAGTAGTTTGAGCT
>SJYW01016406.1:412315-426056 GCA_006410735.1 Raphicerus campestris | reverse complement strand
ATCTTGGGGAACAAATGTTCAAGAGAAAAAATATTTGTGGAAATGCTATTGTATACCCATAACATTTACTTTGGTTACAGCTCCTGATCTTTGAGTATTTACAAATTCATACAACCAAGAAATTAAGAAACAGATGTTTGGGGATTAGCTAGACTAGCAAATTAACCTGCTTATCACAAACAACATCACAGCCCATGAGATACAGTTTATGCTAGATGCTTTGATTACAAGATCTTTATTTCTCCAGATGTTTATGTCTCAAAAGAGCCATATGGTGGTAATGTCTTTATTCTCATTATACTTGAATAAATCATGGAAATTCTGTGGCTTCTCACAAGTAGTTGGAACTGCAAATAATAAGTCTGTAATGGTCAAGGATTAGAGATGCAGCATAGTCACTGAACAGCTGTGTGACCTAGCTGTTTACCATCAGTGTAGCTCAGTTTTCACATCTATGAGCGGGGATAATAGTAGTTCCAGTGCTGTGCTGTTCTTAGTCACTCAGTCATGTCTGACTCTTTGTAACCCCATGGACTGTAGCCTACTAGGCTCCTCTGTCCATGGGGATTCTCCAGGCAGGAATGCTGGAGTGGGTTGCCATGCCCTCCTCCAAGAGATCTTCCCAACCTAGGGATTGAACCCATGTCTCCTGCACTGCAGGTGGAGTCTTTACCATCTTAACCACTAGGGAAGCCCAAGAATACTGGAGTGGGTACCTATCCCTTCTCCAGGGGATCTTCCCAACCCAGGGACTGAACCCATGTCTCCTGCACTGCAAATGGATTCTTTACCAGCTAAGCTACCAGGAAAGCCCAATAGTAGCTTCTACCGCACAGAATAATATAAAAATTAAATGAGTTAGTACTTCTTAAGTTCTAAGAAGAGTACCTATGGTATGATAAGCACTAGTTAAGGGTTTGCCAAATGAAACAAAATCCTTCTTCATCAATTTTATGCCTGAACATAAATGTCATAGATATGGATTTTGTTAACTGCAGGTAGCAGTTCTGTCTCCCCATGAGTAGTAGGAAAATGGGAAGGAAGAGAAAGACAAAAAAAAAAACACTGATCTTCTCTTTAAAAAAAAAGAATCTCTGCCAAACACAGTTCAAACTCTATAGCTATGCAGGCCTCCTTATGGTTGGCTTCATTTACTTCACTCAGGTTCACACCATCAATTTGCCTAAGTAAAATAAATCTGAAAACAAGTGGTGTAGCTATAATTACCTAAGACATTTCCCCTCTGGTGGTGAGAAGTCTGTGACCAACTGTGCAGGGTCCACAGAGCTGTCCTCTCTTGTCTCAGGGCTGTATCTTTCTGCTCAGCCATCCTCAGCACTTGCTGGTGGCCTTGTGGTCACAGGGCATCTTCCTTCCTCTGGGCATCATGTTTGTATTCCAGGCAGGGAGAATAGGAAGGGGAAAGGACAAAAGGCTCATCCCAGCTGAGCTTGCTCTGCTTTTAAGGAGTTTGCCTGGAGCCTTGCTCCACAAGGAATACTTCTAACTCTCTTTTAACCAGACATGGACTGCACTGCCATTCTTCACCCTTATTTGCAAAGAGAAGGCTAGGAAATACCATGCTTTCATTGGGCACATTTTTATGCTCAACAAAATTGCACTAGGCTCTTTGACATACTCTACATTCCAGGCTTAAAAAAAGTTATGTTTTCTCAGCCTCTATGACTCTGTGTATACATTTCACTTGAACAAGACTGCCCTTCCCCACTTCAATGTTTTATCATCTTCTATCCCTTCAACATGAATTCTTATTATCCATTCCACTGTGAAGGATTCCTACCTTACCCCAATCACCCCTCCTTCCTTGCATCATATTCATACTCCTTTATTATGGGGCTATCGTGTACACTAAGTCAGTAGACTGACATTATTTTGAAGGCCAACATAGATGGCTTATGCCCAGAAGTCAACTGTGGCAGTTAACCCACAGTTACTGCTTAACAGCATTTTCTGAACGAATGACTGAACAAATGAACACATAAAAATTTGAATGAACAATGGAACTTGTTCAACGAATAAAGTGTGGTGCATTTCTCTCGGTAATGACTTCTATTAGTCTCTGCTATTCATTTATACTCATACAGAGAAATACCAGCTATATATTTGAGAAGCTATTATATTGTGAAATTAAGTAAAAGTAAGGAGGATTGTAGCAAAAGCAATAAATATGTGAACGCCCCTGGTAGAGAATTTGTGTTTGTTATCTTTTGTCTCTATTGCTTCACCCTGTGAAGGGTTTGATTCAAAGTAGATTTTTTAATAAATGCTGAATGAATGAGCTTTGAATTAAAAGGAAAAGAGATAATAATAAAAGAGTCAGCATGCTGCTTTCATTTCCTAAAATTCCAGCAGTATATTATTAATGTCATTGTTCTGAGTGAATAATTTTAGGGTGCAATAGATAAGTAATTAACAGTAACAATAGTTAAAATGATGATATATAGGAAACTGGTATTTTTAACTTCTTTTAACATATGTAGGGTAACTGCATTGAACATTGAAGCTTAAGCTTTGCATTTTTATAATCACACATATGACATATGACTAAAAATGTAAGCTATAATTTTGTAGCTATACACTATTAGGATTTAATTCAAAAACCAGTGCCTTCACACAGAAGTACATTTGTGAAGAATTTTTTTCTATTATTTAGAAAAAAGATATATTTTGTCTGATTCATGCATCATCAATCCAGATATTTGATTTTCAAATGTCAAAGTGATGGGTTTTAATTAGCTCTGCAAAATCTGGTTTAGAATAGAAGAGTGAGACTTAGCATCTTTGTAAGACAATAGGGATGAAAGGTTGACTTTCTGTGCAGGGAGGATGTGCTGTCTCTTTTAACAGGCCAAGGGCCAAAACATGGGGACTCCAGTTCTTCAAGTGCCCAGTCCTCTGTTTAAATCAGGAAGAAGAAGGATATCGTGGGGGAGGGGTGAAGATTATCCCCTTTTCATGTCCAGGGAATAGGAAAAAGAAACTGAAAATCAGAAGTAGAATATCAAGGTTGGCAGATATTTGGTCCTATATAAAGTGTCCCTGTGACATTTGGCCCATGTCAAAAGGTCTTTGATATTTGTTTTTTCCTAAAACCATTTGGGAAGGATTTGATGG
Organism: Raphicerus campestris; assembly: GCA_006410735.1. NCBI lineage: Eukaryota > Metazoa > Chordata > Mammalia > Artiodactyla > Bovidae > Raphicerus > Raphicerus campestris. The sequence continues at coordinate 422,921 of SJYW01016406.1, read as the reverse complement.
CATCACTGACATGATGGACACGAGTCTGAGTAGGCTCTGGGGGTTGGTGATGGACAGGGAAACCTGGTGTGCTGTAGTCCACGGGGTCGCAAAGAGTCGGACATGACTGAGAGACTAAACTGAACTGGAAACCATTTGAGATAGACCAAATATGCTCATGGATGTTTTGAAGAGGACCAAATTTCAAAGATCTTTTGGCCTGGACCACATTTCTTATGGATGTTTCGGACAGGACCAAATTTTAAAGATATTTTTGTGTGGACCAAATGTCTTATGACAGTTTTAGATAGGGTAAAATGTCTTTCAAGGAGATTTCAAGGTTTCCTCTTTTCCTGAATAGGACTCAGGGAGTAAGACACATTCTAGAAGTTGAAAGAAAGAGCAAGGCAAGGTGGTCTTCCTTATTCCCCTACTTTAAAGCTTTGGGAAGGAGCCATGCTGGTGTTAACCTCATAGTAACCTGGCAAGGTGATTCCCCTTTCCCCGAAGTTTAGTTTCTGAGTCACTTTCAATTCTGTGTATCACAGACATTTATTCAGGATATTTGCAGGGCAGGAATACAGACACAGATATACAGAACAGATTTTGGACACACTAGGGGAAGGAGAGGGTGGCACGAATTGAGAGAGTAGCAGTGAAACATATACATGACCATGCATAAAACAGATAGCTAATGGGAAGCTGCTTTACAACACAGCGAGTGCAGCTGGCTACTATGTGACCCCTAGAGGGGTGTGATGGGGTGTGGAGTGGGAGCGAGCTTCTGGGGGTGGAGACATATGGGTACTTATGGCTGGTTCATGTTGCTGTATGGCAGAAGCCAACATAATATTGTAAAGCAATTATTCTCCAATTAAGATAAATTAAAGCAATAACAACAACAACAAGGAAAAGAGCCACTGTGATTGGACAGAAGAAGCTGGGGGTAAACAGCAGGCCAGCGAGTCCAAGGGAGGAGCCAGCAGAGACTCTGCTGCTAGCTCTAGGTTTACATAAAGCATTCAGATCGAAAGGCAGAACACTATAAAGGCGTGGGGAGCAATACCAGGTTTAAATTTCACCAGGATAATCTCTGTCGGCAAATTGTCATATGAATCTATTATGCATAGGAAAGCAGACTATTGTCTTTCTAAGACAGACAAATAGGAAACACTAATATTTCCCTTTGTTGGAATTTATTTATTTTGTTTAGTAAGGAGAGGAAGAAAGTGCAGCGTTAGTTGCACTTGTTGGTTTTTCTTGTCCAATGCTTTGAGATCCCATGGACTGTAGCCCGCAAGGTTCCTCTGCCCATGGAATTCTCCAGGTAAGAATACTGGAGTGGGTTGCCATGCCCTTCTCCAGGGGATCTTCCTGACCCAGGAACCGAACCCAGGTCCCCTGCATTGCAGGTAGATTCTGTGCCAACTGAGCTACCAGGGAGGCCCCAAGGAGAGGATACCAATGCTTTAGATTTTATCAGGTAGATAATTATGACATAATAAACAGGTGCTTTGCTTTTTCTTTCTTCCTTTTCACTTGCTTTGCTGTCTAAAAGTGGCCAAAAGGACAGCAGCCATCAAGGGAATCAGGAGTGATTTTCATTGGAAAGACACATTTCATATCATATATTTGAAAACACACTTTATGTGAATAACATGGCACCCTATTCTGTACAGTCAAGGAATTAAGAATTGAGCTAAAGAAATTTGTTTAGGAACTCAAATCTGTAACAGTGATAGCAAAAAGGAGTGTGAGTACAAAAGCTGAGTAGTTTATCAATGATTTAGATGCAAGGTTATCAAGAACTTTGGGGGAATATTCCATATCAGAGCAGGCTCTAAGAAAGGAAGTAGGATTGATCCAAATCTTAAAGATTATACAGCAACTTGATTAGAAGTAAAACATAGAAAGACATGCTGGTTAGATGTGCACATCCTAGGATGTCCAGGTAACATTTGCAAAAGCATAAAAAAGAAAAAAGAGAGGGATACTTCTGGGGAATCTATTTTTGTGCTTAGGAGATCACAGGAAGTAGATAGCTGCAGATCAAAATGGTCCTAAAAAGCTAAAAAGAATAGTTTATTCTTTTGGGGAGNAGCATAAAAAAGAAAAAAGAGAGGGATACTTCTGGGGAATCTATTTTTGTGCTTAGGAGATCACAGGAAGTAGATAGCTGCAGATCAAAATGGTCCTAAAAAGCTAAAAAGAATAGTTTATTCTTTTGGGGAGAAATGCTATAGATTCTCTATAGGTTCTTGAGCAAGGAAGTGGTGCAAGAAATGGAGCTCTGGGTATATTTATCAGAACTGAGCAAGAAAGTGTGTGTGCGTGCTAAGTCACTTAAGCCGTGCCCAACCCTTTGCGCTCCTCTGTCCATGGGATTTCCAGGCAAGAAGACTGGAGTGTGTTGTTGTGCCCTCCTCCAGGGGACCTTCCTGACCCAGGGATTGAACCCATGTCTCTTATGTCTCCTGCACTGGCAAGCAGGTTCTTTACCACTAGCAAAAAAGTGAGGAGGGGGCTATCGAACCCAGAGTATGAATGGGGCAGAAACAATGAAAAGAAAGGGAGAAAAATTAAGAGAGTTAAAGAATTGTCAGAATTTAATGACAAAGATTGAATAGGGTGACCACTAATCCTNATTTTCTTGGCAAAATTGTATTAGTCTTTGCCCTGCTTCATTCCACATTCCAAGGCCAAATTTCTCTGTTACTCCAAGTGTTTCTTGACTTCCTACTTTTGCATTCCAGTCCCCTATAATGAAAAGGACATCTTTTTTGGGTGTTAGTTTTAAAAGGTCTTGTAGGTCTTCATAGAACCTTTCAACTTCAGCTTCTTTAGCATTACTGGTTGGGACATATACTTGGATTACTGTGATATTGAACGGTCTGTCTTGGAAATGAACAGAGATCAGTCTGTCATTTTTGAAATTGCATCCAAGTACTGCATTTCAGATTCTTTTGTTGACCATGATGGCTGCTCCATTTCTTCTGAGGGATTCCTGCCTGCAGTAGTAGATATAATGGTCATCTGAGTTAAATTCACCCATTCCAGTCCATTTTAGTTCGGTGATTCCTAGCAAGTCGACATTCAATCTTGCCATTTCTTGTTTGACCACTTCCAATTTGCCTTGATTTGTGGACCTGACATTCCAGGGTCCTATGCAATGTTGCTCTTTATAGCATCGGGCCTTGCTTCTATCACCAGTCACATGCACAGCTCGTGTTTTGTTTTGTTTTGTTTTGTTTTGTTTTTGCTTTGGTTCCATCCCTTCATTCTTTCTGGAGTTATTTCTCCACTGATCTCCCGTAGTGCATTGGGCACCTACTGACCGGGGGAGTTCCTCTTTCAGTAACCTATCATTTTGCCTTTTCATACTGTTCTTGGGGTTCTCAAGGCAAGAATACTGAAGTGGTGTGCCATTCCCTTCATATATACCTTATGACCTAGCAATTCTATTTTTAGGTATATACCTAATGAAATGAATGCTTATGACCACCAAAAGACATACTTGAGAATATGTATAGCAACCTCGTTTAAAGTATCCCCAACTGAATATAGCTTAATATCCAGCAATAGTCAGAAGGGCAAATAATGTACATTTCACTCATAGAATGAAATACTACGCAGCAATAGAAAATAACTAATGATACATCCAAAGTGTGGATAAATCTAATAGACAAATGCTGAGTGAGAGAAGCTCAACAATAAAGAGTACATACTGCCATTATTTCATTTATATGGGGTTTAAAACAGATGAAAGTTATCTTTGGTGGTAGAAATCAGGACAGTATAGGCATCCTTGGAAAACTCCTGGAAGAGAGTTATTTACTGGGAAGGGGAATGAAGGTTTTTTCTAGTAACTGGCATGCTCTGTATAATGATCTGGGTGGTATTTACAAGGATATACACATATGTTTATATATATATATATATATACACATACGTATATAGAGAGACAGACAGACAGACAGACAGAGACAGAGAGAGAGAGACAGAAAGACAGACAAAGACAGAGAGAGAGACACAGACAGACAGAAAGAGGAAAATGCAATCTCTTACCTGGCCTCAGATTCTGGGATCATCTTTCAGGTAATCTACAAAGAGTCACTTCATTGCAGGCAAAGTCCATTTATGTGTATGTAACTGAAGTTAAGAAGGAAAGTGAAAGTGAACTCGCTCAGTCGTGTCTGACTCTTTGCGACCCTATGGACTGTAGCCTACCAGGCTCCTCCCTCTATGGGATTCTCCAGGCAAGAGTACTGGAGCGGGTTACCATTCTCCAGGGGAACTTCCCGACCCAGGGATCGAACCCTGGTCTCCTGCATTCCAGGCAGACAGTTTAACCTCTGAGCCACCAGGGAAGTCCCAAGAAGGAAAGTTAAAAACTGGCTAATAACCATGAAATCTGCTATTTTTCTGCTCAGCAAAGACCAATATTTTAGCCCTTGTCTACTGTCTCCTATTTGTTGTGCTTCTGTGTTCCTCCCTCAGGTTCCTAGAGATTCATCTCTCTAAAACATGTGGCTGACACATTATACTACACCTCACAGAGTCTAGCACAATGCTGGACAAGTACATGTAAATGTTTCAATCTTGTTCACAGTAATCATAATACCCACATTTGTTGATTGCCATTCTATACCTCACAAAATAATTACTCTTCCTACCAACCCTATGATATAGGTATTTTTATTCCAAGTCTGGAGAGCAGGAAATTGAGGCTCAGAGATGTCCTGTGAATTATAAGTGGAAGAACAAGCCCTCAAATGCTGTATACAAATCTTAAAACAGTTACTTCCAGCTGTTAGAGGACTGATGATAAAACACCTGCTTAGACGGTCTTTCCAGCTGCGATTTTCTTCACCATGTCTCTGCCCTGAGTGATCTATCTGGTGCCCCTGCCAACATCAAAACCCATGCTTATCAAACAACATGCCCACAGTCCTGTGGTAAATAAGAGCCAGGCCTCACAAAAGCCCAGTGTCCATGTAGTTCACCTGATGGTTTGCAGCTTCACAGCCATCTAAACGGTGTGCTATCACTTCTCAGTGTATCCTTATATTGTCAGTTCAAATGAATCTGCTTAAGACGTTTCAGTCTTTCCCTTGGTGTAATATGTAATCTTCTGTTCAATTATTTATTTTTTAATTTATAATGTAATTAGAATTTTTTTATATTTATATATACATAATGATAACTTTGGTCTGAACATTTCTTAATCTATTAATAAAATCACAAATTTGAATTTTGTTCTTTCTTGATCATGTCTAGAAAGACAATTCAAGCTCTCTTAGGATAGCCAATTATTTTCTGTACTATTACTGAAGTAGACTGGTACTTTGGTGATAGTATGCTACCAATTCATGTCCACAGAGACAGCTATCATCATCTTATTTTATAATCTGCATTGAATAACACTGTCAGCTTTCAAATTTTTGACAGTTCCACATGCTTTCCTCACCTAATTATTCTTGACAGCTAAAACTAGATCACACTTAGAGAACATCATCATGATTTTAGGTGGCATGGGCATTTGTTTCATATGATGATCTGTCAAATATAATTCACATACAGGTAGAATATACTTGTATGTTGGCTAATTCATATTCATCTTTAACTTACTGTGAACAGCTAAACAATGCAGTATCTCATAGAAGTATAATTATTATCCCATAATTATACCCCAGATTAAACCCTTGTGAGAAGTCTGAGTCTAGTTGTAGGTGCTTTTAACTTGATAAAAAGGTATTTTAAAGACATAAGCTGCTAATAGAGGTAGAGTGGCAACAGCACCGATCATTGAAATGAAAAGTTTTGGAGGAATGCACCTGTCACTGCAGATGTACAAGAAATCCCCCGGGGTTTCAATTTGATTCCATAATTTACTATGTTATCTTAAAACCACAGCCTCATTTACAGTTCAGTTCAATCACTCAGTCATGTCTGACTCCTTGCCCCATGGACCACAGCACACCAGGCTTCCCTGTCTGTCACCAACTCCTGGTACTTGTTCAAAGTCATGTTCATTGAGTCAGTGATGCCATCCAGCCATTTCATCCTCTGTTGTCTCCTTCTCCTCCTCTCGTCAATCTTTTCCAGCATCAAGGTCTTTTCCAATGAGTCAGTTCTTCACATCACGTGGCCAAAGTATTAGAGTTTCAGCTTCAGCATCAGTCCCTCCAATGAACATTCAGGACTGATTTCCTTTTGGATGCACTGGTTTTTATCTCCTTGCTGTTCAAGAGACTCTTAAGAATCTTTAAAAACGTCACAGCTCAAAGCATCAATTCTTTGACACTCAGCCCTCTTTATGGTCCAGTTCTCACATCCATACATGACTACTTGAAAAACCATAGCTTTGACTAGAGAGATCTTTGTTGGAAATGTCTCTGCTTTTTAATATGCTATCTAGATTTGCCATAGCTTCTCTTTCAAGAAGGAAACATCTTTTAATTTCATGGCTGCAGTCACCACCTGCAGTGATTTTGGAGCCCAAGAAAATAAAATTTCTCACTGTTTCCATTGTTTCCCCCATCTATTTGCCATGGCTTGATGGGACCAGATGCCATGATTTAATTTTCTGAATGTTGAGTTTCAAGCCACTTTTTCACTCTCCTCTTTCATTTTCATCAAGAGGCTCTTTAGTTCCTCTTTACTTTCTGCCATAAGGGTCATGTTCTCTGCATATCTGAGGTTACTAATATTTCTCCCTGCAATGTTGATTCCAGCTTTGCTTCATACAGTCTGGCATTTTGTATGCTGTACTCTGCACATAAGTTAAATAAGCAGAGGGACAATATACAGCCTTGATGTACTCCTTTCAAAATTTGGAACCAGTCCGTTGTTCCACGTCTGGTCCTAACTGTTGCTTCTTGACCTACATCCATATTTCTCAGAAGGCAGGTCAGGTGGTCTGGTATTCCCATCTTTAAGAATTTACCACAGTTTGCTGTGAGCCGCACAGGCAAAGGCTTTACCATAGTCAACGAGGCAGAAGTAGATGTTTTTCTGGAATTCCTTTGCTTTTTAATAATTCAAGTGATGTTGGCAATTTGATTTCTGGTTCTTCTATCTTTTCTAAATCCAGCTTGAACATCTGGAAGTTCTCAGTTCACATATAATTGAAGTCTAACTTGGAGAATTTTGAGCTTTACTTTGCTGGAGTGTGAGATGAGTCAATTGTGTGGTAGTTTGAGTATTCTTTGGCATTGCCTTTCTTTGGGATTGGCATGAAAACTGATCTTTCCCAGTCCTGTGGCCACTGCTGAGTTTTGCAAATTTGCTGGCATATTGAGTACAGCACTTTCACAGCATCATCTTTTAGGATTTGAAATAGCTCAACTGGAATCCCATGACTTCCACTAGCTTTGTAAATAGTGATGCTTCCTAAAGCCCACTTGACTTCACATTCCAGGATGTTTGGCTCTAAGTGAGTGATGTCACCATCATGGTTATCTGGATCATTAAGATCTTTTTCACAAGTTTTTTTGTGTATTCTTGCCACCTCTTCTTAATATCTTCTTCTTCTGTTAGGTCCATACCATTTCTGTCCTTTATTGTGTCCATCTTTGCATGAAATGTTCCCTTGGTATCTCTAATTTTCTTGAAGAGATCTCTAGTCTTTCCCATTCTATTGTTTTCCTCTATTTCTTTGCATCGATCACTTAGCAAGGCTTTCTTATTTTGCCTTGCTATTCTTTGGAACTCTGCATTCAGATTCATATATCTTTCCTTTTCTCCTTTGCCTTTCACTTTTCTTGTTTTCTCAGCTGTCTGTAAGGCCTCCTCAGAGAACCATTTTGCCTTTCTGCATTTCTCCTTCTTGTGGATGGTTTTGATCACCACCTCCTGTACAATGCGACGAACCTCTATCCATAGTTCTTCTGGCACGCTATCTATAGACCCAATCCCCTGAATCTATTTGTCACTTCCACTGTATAATCATAAGGGATTTTATTTAGGTCATACCTGAATTGTCTAGTGGTTTTCCCTACTTTATTCAAGTCTGAATTTTGCAATAAGGAGTTCATGATTTGAGAGCCACAGCCTCATGTTACTCATCTGTAAATATTTTTTTTTGGTAAAAATTAGTTCAGGTGTTGTTTAAACTGGGGCATAAAGCTGAGCAGGTAGTTACCAGATAAATAGATCTTTTGAGAGAATTTTCCTTGACCAACTTAGACCCAATATATCTTTGGTCTTCATATTATTGCCTCTCCTCTGAGGCAGAGGCCCTGGGGATAATTAATTCTCCTTCTGAAGCTAAGAATCTGTGAGCTGGACTATGAAAATCTTCATTAGAAGAATTTGCAATGAGTAAAATGCCATCTAGGGGCCCTGCTTTGTTTCTTTCTCTACTCACCCCCTCCCATATTGGGGCTGGATTTGAATTAGTCTCTTTATCTGTCAAAAAGCAATTTACATTTCCTCCTAATTATGGAGTCTTGCTGATTTTGCTTCTCAATAAAATTTTACTGAACCATTTTCTTCTTTAAATATTCTCTCAAGTTCTCACTAAAATCTCTGGAGAAGACTTTATTATCTTTCTCAGCAAACCTGAGTTACCTTCTAATCTCTCTGATTTTGCTTTCCTCAACTTTCCTAGGAGATATTTTCTCACCTGACAACTGTGTGCCTTAAGAAAAAAAGAATGAGAGAGCCTTCTGCAAATATTATAAGTATACAATTAAAGTAATAATTTGAGAGTTTGTTTTCATAATGTTTCATATACAACCAAGGAGTCCAAGCACTGCCATTTAGATGTTATATAACCTTGAAATGTTGTGACTCCCTGTGCCTCATTTCTTTCATCTGTAAAATGGATAAAACATTAGTAATAAAAGTATCTGCTCTTTAAGGATTGTTATGAGAAATAAATAAGTATCTGAGAAAATTTAGTATAATGAATGTAATGTAAGAATTTAATAAATGCCAGCAACAGATGCATTTAACAATAGAAAATACATTTAAAACACTTAGCAATTAGTTTTATTCATTTTAAATGCTTAATATAAAGAATATTATGTAAGTTTTTTTTTTCTTTGCTTGTTTCCAACACTGGATGCTCTCAGTTTCTAAGATATTGGAGGTTTTATCTGGCATATATGGTAGACACCAAATAGATGTTAAGTTTGTAAGTTGATGAAAAAAATATTATTTCAGTGTTCAAATATAAAGTCTTTACAATGTTACTAATGATTTAAAAGTGTTCTGCACTTATTAGTGGTGCATTCAATAGAAAGAAGTCTGCCAAATAACAATAGGGATATTTACCTATGGGTATTTATTAGAGAAGAGAACTAAGCAGATATTCATAGTTCTGAGCATTTTGTGAAATAATGTTTAGAATATTTCCCTTTTAATAATTTTAGTACTACAAGCTTAGGCATTTTTAAACAAAATGGAATAATATTGATAAAACAGCTGAATAAGTAAATGCATTTGAAGACATTATTCTGAAACATATTTATTAACTCATCTGCCAACAAAGGGTTATACGCAGAGTCTTAATTAAGACTAACCAAAGGTATAATAATAATGTCAAGTTATCTGATCACTTATATATATTAACACTATTGGTAGTGATGTACCAGTTTCCTCTCTTTAAATGGTAGATTACTATGGCAAATCTCCTTATAGGTAGCAACATATGTGTGTTCAGCCATTCAGTTGTATCTGACTTTTTGCAACCCCATGGACTGTAGCCTGCCAGGCTTCTCTGTCCATGTAAGAATACTGGAAGAAGTGAAAGTGAATATTGCTTCAGAATACTGGAGAGGTTGTCATTTCCTACTCCAGGGGATCTTCACAACCCATGGATCAAACTTGCATCTCTTGCATCTTCTGAGTTGGCAGATGGATTCCCTACCATTGTGCCACCTGGAAAGCCAGGTGCTACTTTATTGTAGTTGTTTTCATTAAAAATATTTATTAAGGTATTTTTACCACTGATCTTTATATGAGACTTCAATTAATATTATTCTACTTAATGGCCAGTCTAACAACTGAAATTGAGCAACAGTGGAAATGATCATTGTGTGAAGTATTAAGTTTCCTGACTTGGATAGGTTTAGTAAAAATAAGTAATTATTTCTAAAGAATACTATAGAAACAATAACAAAATCTATATTGGATGGGAGTTTGAACTCAGTATATTGTGAAGTTGCTTTCAACTCAGTTCAGTTCAGTCAATCAGTCGTGTCCGACTCTGACCCCATGGACTGCAGCACGCCAGGCCTCCTATACGTCACCAACTCCCAGAGTTCACCCAAATCCATGTCCACTAAGTCGATGATGCCATCCAACCATCTCATCATCTGTTGTCCCCTTCTCCTCCTGCCTTCAGTCTTTCCCAGCATCAGGGTCTTTTCGAATGAGTCAGCTCTTTGCATCAGGTAACCAAAGTATTGGAGTTTCAGCTTCAGCATCAGTCCTTCCAATGAATATTCAGGACTGATTTCCTTTAGGATGGACTTGTTGGATCTCCTTGCAGTCCAAGGGACTCTCAAGAGTCTTCTCCAACACCACAGTTCAAAAGCATCAATTCTTCAGCGCTCAGCTCTCTTTATAGTCCAACTCTCACATCCGTACATGACCACAGGAAAATCCATAGCCTTGACTA
>SJYW01016406.1:351076-411856 GCA_006410735.1 Raphicerus campestris | reverse complement strand
CTCCTGCCTTCAGTCTTTCCCAGCATCAGGGTCTTTTCGAATGAGTCAGCTCTTTGCATCAGGTAACCAAAGTATTGGAGTTTCAGCTTCAGCATCAGTCCTTCCAATGAATATTCAGGACTGATTTCCTTTAGGATGGACTTGTTGGATCTCCTTGCAGTCCAAGGGACTCTCAAGAGTCTTCTCCAACACCACAGTTCAAAAGCATCAATTCTTCAGCGCTCAGCTCTCTTTATAGTCCAACTCTCACATCCGTACATGACCACAGGAAAATCCATAGCCTTGACTAGCAGACCTTTGTTGACAAAGTACTGTCTCTGCTTTTCAATATGCTGTCTAGGTTGATCATAACTTTCCTTAAATTAAATCTTTTAATTTAGTTCTAATGTTGAGTCTATAATTTTATTGGATATTAAGCTCTATTCATTTTATATAATTAGAAGGAAATCATCTATAACGTGATGTTTGTTCATTTATCTGAATCATATATTACATAATAGAAAAGACAGTGCTATCATTTCTTCCCTAATGCCTCCTATCTTTATACTCACTATGTATTCACTGAAGTCCAATATCCTTTTCACAATACATTTATTTGATATTTCAGTTGTATCATGAAAGAAAGAAAGTGAAAGTGAAGTCACTCAATCGTGTCCTACTCTTTGTGACCCCATGGACTGTAGCCTACCAGGCTCCTCTGTCCACAGGATTTTCCAGGCAAGAGTACTAGAGTGGGCTGCCATTTCCTTTTCCAGGGAGTTGTATCATATATATTATCAATTGCTATGACAATAGTTTTATAACCTTACACTAGTCATATTAGATCTATTAGTTTACTTACCAAATGATTCCATAAGAATATTAAGAAATAATGATTAAAGCCTAAGTGGTTACTTTTCCTTTGACCCTCTTTTATTATTTCTCCCTGAAGGTTTTTTTTTTTTTTTTAATTCTGATGACTCAATTAGTCCAATTTTTCCTTCTTGAGCTATTGGTACTTCTAGGGAAGCAGCGTTTCCCTTTCTAAAGAGTATAGGTCAACCGCATTTCACAGTATACACATTTTCACAGTATACATATTTATTTCAATGATTTGCATGAATTGCGTGTGTGACTCCACTGACATTTAGTCAGTTAATGTGCACTACTGAAGCAGGCCCTGCTGGTTGCTCTATTATTGTGTAACCTTCTGTATTCCTCACTACAAAGGTAAAGTAAATATCCATTTCTGAAAAGAACTGCTGTAATAGTATTTAATAGTATTTTCTGAGCATACTCTAGTGCTGTTTTTCTTTTCTGCTAAACCAACTTGCATTTATCTTCTTACCTTTCCTCCCACTGTGTATAAACAAACCTCAAGGCAAACTACTGCCACGGAAGTCCATTTACTAGCAAAGAGAAGAAAAACAAAATAGCTTTAATCTTAATTCATCTCAAACCAGCAAGCATTTATTGAGCACTCATTTCATGCCAGATGCTGTGTTTTGCAGGGGAAGTGGGTATATTAAAAAGAAAAAAGTTGCAATTTAATAAGTGCTAAAAATATACCTTTAATGCAATGTATGATAGTCTACAAAACTCATTTTAGCACAGTAGTTAAAAATATGGACTGTGGAGGACAATATTGCCTGGGTTTTAATCCTAACTATAACACTTAGTATGTGTGTAATTTGGGGCAAGTAACTAACTTTTCTATGTCCGATTTTTAACCTACAATGAAGATAAAATTAATACCTACAGACTCCTTTGGTATCTGCAGGTGATACTAAAATCCAGTTTTCAAGTCCCATATGGGAAATGACATGGTACAGTCAGCTCTCCATATTCACAATTCTGTATCCATGGATACAAAGAGCTGAGTGTATTTCATAGTGTCACTATACATTAATATTTATATTAAATATAAATGAGTTATTATTTATGAAGTTGTTAATATAGTATCTGGCATATATTAGGTGTAATATGGCACCCCACTCCAGTACTCTTGCCTGGAAAATCCCATGGACAGAGGAGACTGGTGCGCTGCAGTCCATGGGATCGCTAAGAGTCAGACATGACTAGCTACCTCACTTTCACTTTTCACTTTCATGCATTGGAGAAGGAAATGGCAACCCACTCCAGTGTTCTTGCCTGGAGAATCCCAGGGACGGGGGAGACTGGTGGGCTGCCGTCTATGGGGTCGCACAGAGTCGGACACGACTGAAGCGACTTAGCAGCAGCAGCAATGTAATTGTTTACTGAATACAATATGAAGGGTTAATTGCTTAGGAGATAAAAGAAATGTTGATCCCAGCAGAACATTTAAGAGAAATACTTCAAAGAATAGGCATTACTTAATAAAAGTCTTTAAAGATGAGTTATATTTTACAAAAAGGACAAGAAGGAGGAAACAATAAAAGATATATGAGTGTGCCAAGTCCCTAGAATATCTAGTAAAGGTCTAGCAAAGGGCCTTCTACAGTTAGAAGAAAGCCTTCATTAAAAAGAGCAAATGAAACTGAGTCTGATCAGTTTCAAATGTGTCAAATTTGGGAGCAAATTGCAAAAGAACAAGTTAAAAACAAAATTTCAGTAATCAAGCAATGGAGTTTTTAAATTTAGAAAGAGTGGTATGATTAGATTTGTTTTAGACAAGTTTCATTTGTAGTATGGAAGATTAATTGGATTAACAGCTACCAGAGATATGATGACTGGTTAAGAAATCAGTCTGGGAAGAGACATCCTGGCCCAGAAAAGCAGGATGTAAAGCAGGCCAGGAGAAGCAGGTGAGAAAACATGGCTCCATCCTAATAGAAGACAAAAACTTTCACATGGGTGAAATGACCAACCTCCTCCAGGAGAGAAGCTAACATACTCTGTAAAATGCTTAAGCAATTTTATGATAAATGCCAGACCCAACAGTCTAGCTAGTTGTCAGTTAAGAGTAATAACATTTAACCAGATAGTCTTTTTCTTGTTTAGTCTAACCAGGGTCATCTGATCATTCTTTTTCCTTATAATAAAATGTTCCATCTAAGAGGTGAAATTAATCTTCTTAGGTCTCTTTCCTTAGAGAAAGCTTGATATAAAATTTGACACATGCCCATCACCAAATTAGCAGGAAAATAACGGACAAAGAAAGCAGAAATTTGGAGGAAAACAATGCTGCTGTTGGATAGAAGTTTTTGACTTAAAAGAACTCTCAGAATATCCAGGTAGAAAGTTGAAGGAGGATGCAAGTGCCTACTATTTGTTGAGTGTGCTACATAGAAGGCATCATGACAAATATTTACTTATCTGTAAACTTAACAACAATTGTGCAATTAATATCATCATTCCTATTTCATGGATACAAACACTGAAATAAAGGGATGCTATGAAATGTTCCCAAAGCCACTTAACTAGTAGATTGCTACAATGAGATCCAGATCCTAATACTCTGAGGTTAACCATGTGGATCACAATAAACTGTGGAAAATTCTGAAAGAGATGGGAATACCAGACCACCTGACCTGCCTCTTGAGAAATCTGTATGCAGGTCAGGAAGCAACAGTTTAAACTGGACATGGAACAACAGACTGTTCCAAATAGGAAAAGGAGTACGTCAAGGCTGTATATTGTCATCCTGCTTATTTAACTTCTATGCAGAGTACCTCATGAGAAATGCTGGACTGGAAGAAACACAAGCTGGAATCAAGATTGCTGGGAGAAATATCAATAGCCTCAAATATGCAGGTGACACCACTCTTATGGAAGAAAGTGAAGAGGAACTAAAAAGCCTCTTGATGAAAGTAAAAGAGGAGAGTGAAAAAGTTGGCTTAAAGCTCAACATTCAGAAAACGAAGATCATAGCATCCGGTCCCATCACTTCATGGGAAATAGATGGGGAAACAGTGGAAACAGTGTCAGACTTGGGGGGGAGATCCAAAATCACTGCAGATTGTAATTGCAGCCATGAAATTAAAAGACGCTTACTCCTTGGAAGAAAAGTTATGACCAACCCAGATAGCATATTCAAAAGCAGAGACATTACTTTGCCGACTAAGGTCCATCTAGTCAAGGCTATGGTTTTTCCAGTGATCATGTATGGATGTGAGAGTTGGACTGTGAAGAAGGCAGAGCACCAAAGAATTGATGCTTTTGAATTGTGGTGTTGGAGAAGACTCTTGAGAGTCCTTTGGACTGCAAGGAGATCCAACCAGTCCGTTCTGAAGGAGATCAGCCCTGGGATTTCTCTGGAAGGAATGATGCTAAAGCTGAAACTCCCAGTAATTTGGCCAACTCATGTGAAGAGTTGACTCAATGGAAAAGACTTTTATGCTGGGAGGGATTGGGGGCAGGAGAAGGGGACGACAGAGGATGAGATGGCTGGATGGCATCACATACTCGATGGACGTGAATCTGAGTGAACTCCGGGAGTTAGTGATGGACAGGGAGGCCTTGTGTGCTTGATTCATGAGGTCGCAAAGAGTCGGACACAACTGAATGACTGAACTGAACTGAAAGTCTATGCAAATTCTATTATGCCAAACTCAGTCTGGCATCTAGTGACTAAGAATCATTCTTTATTGTCACAAATGCAATTGTTAATGAGTTGTAAAAAGTATTCATGTCCCGATTAAATATAATATTAAAAGATCTACTCCATTCTCAATCAATTTTTAAATTTGAACACAGGGTCCCTGTATATTAGATCATCAAGAGCACATTTTTAGACTCAGACATATCCAGGTTTGAATCCGTGACTTATAACTTGTTGGGCCTTAGTATCCTCATCTGTAAGAAGGATATAATATTTGTCTCATAAGACTTCTGTGAGTATTTGACAAGAATGTTGCAAGTGCATGATAAATAGTAAATAATCAAGAATAACTCTTAGCACCATTACAATTATTTATAATAATTTGGTTTAGAAATATATTATGTGGGGAGACATGGCTATGATGACAGCAAAAATTGAAAGCAAATGACTTGATTGAAAGAATTTCATTTAACTTATATAAGTATAAACATTATGTCAATGTTTATTTTCTCTCATACCAACCCAGAAAAGACACAGCGGTCTCTAGTTATCCCATGAAACTACTATCTACTGTGTATATCTTATATTGTAATGCTGCTGAGAACCCAAAGGTGAAAGACATACTCTGCCTTCTGTATTTACTGTCTGGTGTCAAAGAGAGAGGAGTAAACAAATGCTACAGTGATAATGTGATGAAGCAGTTATTGGATTAATGTCAGGTCACTTCTACTCCATAGTAATCTAGAGTAGCCAGGTTAGTCACAGGGTAGGCTGGTTTGGAAATTCAGTTCAAAGGAGGATTACATTATGAGTTTGAACCTCATGCTACAATAGATCTGAACCTCAGATTAGGCTTCAATTTGATCCAACATTCTGATCTCCCACTGGGTATGGCATAATCTAGGTTTAGGTCAGCTTTCTATGGACATGGAATAGTTGCTCAGGACATGAGTGTTAAATTCAGCAGCCTTTGGGTAGAAAGACTCCAAGAAACAGAACTATCTGACACTGACTAATATGAGGTGGGACACCAAACATGAAAAGACTAAGAGGGAGTTTATTTTGAGTCACATCATTACATATCTATTAAGCATTTTCTCTGCTCTCACTTGTGTGATAACAATAGGTTAGATCAGAAAGGGGAAAAAAAAAAAATTGATCTCTGCCCTCCTATGATTTGCAGTCTAGTTTAGAAGAGAATTAATATGTATAAAACTAAAAGATAATGTCCCACTCACAATAAATTCAAGACCTGTTATGGCCAAGACATCTTAACATATATCATCTTGTACAAACATAATATAAATCTTGTGAGGCAGAAAAAAAAATCTCCATTTTTACAGATGAAAAGAATATCTAGAGAAAAACCTAGAAGTAGCATTTTATAAGTGACTCCAGGTGATGCCCACACAGCTCTTCTCCACAAGAGGTACTTAGGAATCGGCAAACTCATTTATACTGTGCATCATATAGAATGACTCAGGGACCAGCAGCATTTCTCTCACTTGGGAGCTGGTAGGTAATGCAGAATATTAGGCTCCACCTCAGATGTACTGCGTTAGAATCTGCATTTTAATGATGATTCTTTTACAATTAAATTTGATAGTCCTGACACGAAAAGCTATAGGCACCCTACAAAAGAAATTAAAGTAAGCTAACCTAATTGATAAAATCCTAACAGAGGAAAGAGGCCTAAGGGTAAATAGGATTTGGATCAGCACACAGGAAGGGGAAGGACATTTGGAATTTAGAAAGACAGCAGCACTAAAAATACAATATGGACCTAAATCCAGAGATTCATGAACTGGTAACTGTTGGGGGCCAGTGTGAGGAACTCCGCCCATGACAAAGATCATAAGGAAGGACGCTTGGCATACGCAAAGGTGTGATCAAGCCTCAGGAAACCCCCTGTTCCCGAGCATCTACTCCCAAAACCCGAGTACTTTACGGGGAGCTCTCCCCCATAACCATTTGTCTCGGAGAAGGAGTTAACTTGCAGCCCCAGTTAATAAAAATTCCTGGGTGTGACACGAGTGTTTCAACTTACGAACTCTGAAGTTTCTCTAGCCTGCCTGATCAGGTTCGTCCGGCCGCATGTGATTGTTTACAGCCTCCCAGCTGTGAGGCATGGGATGCTTTAAAACTTTCTAAATACAGACTCTTTTGAAAAGTTAGAAGATTATTAGTATAGTATTAGTGGGTTGATTAGGAATTATATTGGTGAAGAGTTTTTCATTTGTCATGCCAATCAGTTCAGATCAGTTCAATTCAGTTCATTTCAGTCGCTCAGTCATGTCCGACTCTTTGCAACCCCATGAATCGCAGCACGCCAGGCCTCCCTGTTCATCAATATCTCTCAGAGTTCACCCAGACTCACGTCCATCGAGTCTGTGATGCTATCTAGCCATCTCATCCTCTGTCGTCCCCTTCTCCTCCTGCCCCCAATCCCTCCCAGCATCAGAGTCTTTTCCAATGAGTCAACTGTTCGCATGAAGTGGCCAAAGTACTGAAGTTTCAGCTTTAGCATCATTCCTTCCAAAGAAATCCCAGGGTTGATCTCCTTCAGAATAGACTAGTTGGATCTCTTTGCAGTCCAAGGGACTCTCAAGAGTCTTCGCCAACACCACAGTTCAAAAGCATTAATTCTTCAGTGCTCAGCTTTCTTCCAACTCTCACATCCATACATACTACTGGAAAAGCCATAGCCTTGACTAGACGGACCTTAGTCGGCAAAGTAATGTCTCTGTTTTTCAATATGCTATCTAGGTTGGTCATCACTTTTCTTCCAAGGAGTAAGCGTCTTTTAATTTCATGGCTGCATTCACCATCTGCAGTGATTTTGGAGCCCCCCAAAATAAAGTCTGACAATGTTTCCACTGTTTCCCCATCTATTTCCCATGAAGTGATGGGACCGGATGCCATGATCTTCATGCCCTGGGTGTGACAAGGGTGTCTCAGGTCAAGCCTCTCTGCTGACAGACTAGCTTGTGTNTAGTTGGATCTCTTTGCAGTCCAAGGGACTCTCAAGAGTCTTCGCCAACACCACAGTTCAAAAGCATTAATTCTTCAGTGCTCAGCTTTCTTCCAACTCTCACATCCATACATACTACTGGAAAAGCCATAGCCTTGACTAGACGGACCTTAGTCGGCAAAGTAATGTCTCTGTTTTTCAATATGCTATCTAGGTTGGTCATCACTTTTCTTCCAAGGAGTAAGCGTCTTTTAATTTCATGGCTGCATTCACCATCTGCAGTGATTTTGGAGCCCCCCAAAANAAAAATAAAGAAAGGGGATCAGTTCCTGGAAAGACTGACTCCCCCATGTCATTCTTTCTTATTCCCCATTTTTCTGGCTGAATTCCCATCTGTACCATGGATGCTATTCCATGTGAACCAAGTTATTCAGTCTCTTTTTCTCCACTAATTTTCCTACTACACTATCCGCTTCTAATCTCGCTCTGTATCTGTAATTAAGTAAGTGTTTTTCCAGAACGCCTACTCCGTCCCCACTTTTGAATCACCCTGGATCCACCGGGGCTGGACCCCGGCAGGTAACGAATTTTACAAGAAGTTTTTACATCAGACCTCTCCTTTAGGAAGCAACCTAAATCCCTTGGATCAGTCTCTTTTCCTTTTCTTTAGTACTGTATCCACAAATCGAAAACATAGAATGAAACTCCTGATTTTATTTCCCACATTGTAGCCATGTAAGATGCTCCCACAGGTGACCCACTTTCAAATGAAAGTGGTCTTCTGAGACTACTTCCTTGCTATCCCCAGGCGGTCTGATTTGCTATGATTTTTCAGAGGTGACTGTGGTGAGGCTACTGAAAATTTAATTTTCCCTTTGGTTCTGAAACAGAAAGCACCTTTAACAACACTATTGTTTAGTCTGGAATTGTGGCTAGTGTCAGATAGGCTGAGGGTGCTGAAGGACAGATTAGATTATATCAGAAGGCACTGACCTCTGCTCCCCTCCGTGGCCGAAAAGCAGTAAGGCCAAGACGAAGCACTTGAAACACGCCTAGGACAAGCAGAAGCACAGGCTGAGTGAGCAGTATCAGGATAAAGAGCGGGGACACCTGCACTCAATGATGTACAGGTTGCCTCTCGCAAAGCTGAAGTCCTAAGCACAGACGTGCATATCTGCTCAGCCACTCAGTCGTGTCTGACTCTTTGGGACCCCTATGGACTGCAGCCCACTAGGCTCCTCTGTCCATGGGATTTTTCAGGCAAGAATACTGGAGTGGGTTGCCATTTCCTCCTCCAAGGGATCCTCCCAACCCAGGGATCAAACCCACGTTTACTGCATCTCCTGCATTGGCGGGCGGATTCTTAACCACTGCACACCACCTGGAAAGCCCAAGGACAGAGATGCAAGTAAAAGGCCACCCTCTGAAGGGGAAAGCAAGTTCATAGGAAGAACTCACCCTTGAACAAGATCCTTATGGAGTGGGGACACATGTAGGCTCTGCACCAAGCAGCAGCTTGGTATGACGAGCAAGGCTCACTTCAGCCCAGTGGCAGGACTCCAAGTGCCATCCTAGGCTTTAATCTTGCCTGAGACTTGCCACCAAATACTCAAAACCTTGAGTGCCTTCAGTTGTTTAGTTTGTGTTCTGAATTCCTTTTCTATGACAGAGTAGTGTTGGGTTTTTTGTTTGTTTGTTTTTACATTTTTCTTAAACCCTCAGGTATAAGTTGGCTCTGGCAATTTAGCAAGTATATCACTTGAACTCTAAAGAATTCTGTTTGCTAGGTCCCAAGTTTTCAATGGCTAAAACCTGTGGAAATTTTGGAGAGAGATATTTAGTTTAGAATCTAGAAATTCCAACACGAAGCTCTTCTAGAGGTGAAGAGAGATACTTTGAATAAAGAAAATAGTGATTAATAAGTTTATTTTATGCAACAATGCAAGATAAAGCACTAGATATATAACAGTTGTGATGTAAGGATTAAAATGAGAGAGATAAAAGGGGACATCAACTAAGGAAGTTCCAATTTTGTAAGTAGCTGTGCATAAAATCATCCACTCCCAGACTTGCATAAATTAGTTCTGCTCTTCCCTTTCTGAATCCCCTAGAATTGGCAGTATCCCACCAGTTCATAAGTTTGCTCTTAAATGTCACGAGAGCCTCCACTCAGAATTACACCCTAATTACAACATACACATTTGGGGATACTTTTATGTTAAGAATTTGTGCAAATTTAACAAATGAAACCAGATGAATCAAAGCAAAGAGAACCACATGAGAAACATAATGTAGATGCAAAGATAAAAAACATTAGGCAATATTCCCAACATTTTCTCCTTTAGCATTAAGTGTTTATCACGGCTGCACACTGCAATAATGGTGACTAATGTTGCATGGTATAATGGAAAATGATTGAGTGATATATTAGAGCGGTAGCTCCACATCTGAGTGTGTACTTAACAGCTTGGCTGGTTTCAATATGTGCCAAAATTACAGACACTGAGCTGGCAGGTTTAACTAAAACTGGTTGAGAAAGAAATCACTGAAATAAAATGCAACATGGTTAAATTATCTTTTGTTGTTGTTGTTAAATTGTCTTAACACGACTTCCCCCTATTATCACACAAAATGACTTTGCTGCTCTTCAGCAAAATTTTTTTCATGTAAAATTTCACTTAGTCCATATAACATTTTCATGGGTGCCCTGCTAATTAAAGAACAAAACACATCATCCTTATATACTGGTGGAGGAAAAACAGCATTCACAATGGCTTTCCACATTGTCCTGAGTCTTGGAGACTTGGTATGACCAAACCGACCATCACTAAAAACCTTGTGTGTGAGGCAATATTAAATGAGGGTTTAGCTAACATTTATATTCCAGGTCCTAAATATAGTAATTGTTCAAGGTGAAAGAAAGTCTTTTACTTCCTTGTAGGGCAGTTCCACACACATTTCAAGCCAACCCTCATCTCCTCTAATCAGTGACAAAGAAGCAGGTGCCAGCTCCTTTAATTCTTTCCAACAATACAATCTAATGGGGAAAGAAAAAATTCCAGCAATTCAACCTTACAGTAAATATCTACTAAACTAATTATATTTACCTAGTGATCTCCATTGGCTTCCCTGGTGGCTCAGAGGTTAAAGCACCTGCCTTCAATGCAGGAGACCTGGGTTCTCNCAGCAATTCAACCTTACAGTAAATATCTACTAAACTAATTATATTTACCTAGTGATCTCCATTGGCTTCCCTGGTGGCTCAGAGGTTAAAGCACCTGCCTTCAATGCAGGAGACCTGGGTTCTCTCCCTGGGTCAGGAAGATCCCCTGGAGAAGGAAATGGCAATCCACTCCAGTATTCTTGCCTGGAGAATCCCATGAACAGAGAAGCCTAGTAGGTTACAGTCCACGGGGTCACAAAGAGTCAGACACGACTGAGCGACTTGACCTGACCTGACCTGAGTGATCTTCATTAGGATTATGAGGAGATGGTTGTATGGCATCACCAACTCATTGGACATGAATTTGAGCAAATAGTCTGATGGCAATGGGAGCCTGGTGTGCCTCAGTCATGGGGTCACAGTCAGACCCAAACAGTGACTGAGCAACAAAAACAACAATGATTTTCATTACATAATTGGGCATGCAATTCCTGGCAAGTGTTTAAAACCTAAAAGCAATTTTAAAAGGTCTCAATATAGCAATATATATATCTTACTATGTATGTATAGTATTGAAATAGATGTATATATATTTATTAGAAGATAATTATTGATAAAATCATAGTAATGATATATATAAAACAGTACTGTAGTTCTCTAAGTTAAAAATTTTAATGCCAGAAATGCACATATAAAATAGTTCTAGTATATGGCTGTATAATCATTTTTCTTACCCTAGTCATTGTTTTCCCAGGATTGTTACAATTTCCTAAAGAGTCAATATTTGGTATGATTTTTCACATTGTTTCAAACGTTTTTTACCAATCCTACTTTTAAAATAATTTCTTTATTTTTCTTTAGCACTTCCCTTTTGCTCACCACTTTTGAATTTTCTAGATAAATATGTCTAGTAATAATTAGAATTCATAACTTTCTAGGTGAAAGGAATGATCAAACCTATAATGTGTTTCAACAAAATATTTATATAATTAACTAATGTGATGTTCATATTTTAAATGAGTAGATACTGTCTACTCAAGTAGAATACTATCTCTAGATTGCCTTAAAATCACAACTTTACAAAGTACCCAGTATTGGTTCAAATATTAGCTTTGTTTTTGACATCTGAAAGATAGGTAAGATAATAGAACATTCTATATGTCTAAAAGTCATCAGATCCAATTCTTACTAAGCACTTAGAGGGGATCTACTTGAACATTCCACCTGGTAAATGCCTAGTAANCCTATAGGAATGCAACTTTATTTGGAGGGTGACGCCTGATTTAAGAAAAAAAATCACCCCTGGAAAAATAAGTTTTCTGGTTAACTGACCGGTATCAGAAAGGGCCATAAAATGTCAGCAGATGATCAGAAGATGATGAAAAAACCCACAAGGCCTTTGTATAATTTTATATGAAGCACCTGATTGTGACAAGGGTCAGGTCTGCTGACCCCCACGTGACTCTATATTTATCCTTATGTATAACAAAAAGTATAAAAACAAATCTGAAAAATAAAGAAAGGGGATCAGTTCCTGGAAAGACTGACTCCCCCATGTCATTCTTTCTTATTCCCCATTTTTCTGGCTGAATTCCCATCTGTACCATGGATGCTATTCCATGTGAACCAAGTTATTCAGTCTCTTTTTCTCCACTAATTTTCCTACTACACTATCCGCTTCTAATCTCGCTCTGTATCTGTAATTAAGTAAGTGTTTTTCCAGAACGCCTACTCCGTCCCCACTTTTGAATCACCCTGGATCCACCGGGGCTGGACCCCGGCAGGTAACGAATTTTACAAGAAGTTTTTACATCAGACCTCTCCTTTAGGAAGCAACCTAAATCCCTTGGATCAGTCTCTTTTCCTTTTCTTTAGTACTGTATCCACAAATCGAAAACATAGAATGAAACTCCTGATTTTATTTCCCACATTGTAGCCATGTAAGATGCTCCCACAGGTGACCCACTTTCAAATGAAAGTGGTCTTCTGAGACTACTTCCTTGCTATCCCCAGGCGGTCTGATTTGCTATGATTTTTCAGAGGTGACTGTGGTGAGGCTACTGAAAATTTAATTTTCCCTTTGGTTCTGAAACAGAAAGCACCTTTAACAACACTATTGTTTAGTCTGGAATTGTGGCTAGTGTCAGATAGGCTGAGGGTGCTGAAGGACAGATTAGATTATATCAGAAGGCACTGACCTCTGCTCCCCTCCGTGGCCGAAAAGCAGTAAGGCCAAGACGAAGCACTTGAAACACGCCCAGGACAAGCAGAAGCACAGGCTGAGTGAGCAGTATCAGGATAAAGAGCGGGGACACCTGCACTCAATGATGTACAGGTTGCCTCTCGCAAAGCTGAAGTCCTAAGCACAGACGTGCATATCTGCTCAGCCACTCAGTCGTGTCTGACTCTTTGGGACCCCTATGGACTGCAGCCCACTAGGCTCCTCTGTCCATGGGATTTTTCAGGCAAGAATACTGGAGTGGGTTGCCATTTCCTCCTCCAAGGGATCCTCCCAACCCAGGGATCAAACCCACGTTTACTGCATCTCCTGCATTGGCGGGCGGATTCTTAACCACTGCACACCACCTGGAAAGCCCAAGGACAGAGATGCAAGTAAAAGGCCACCCTCTGAAGGGGAAAGCAAGTTCATAGGAAGAACTCACCCTTGAACAAGATCCTTATGGAGTGGGGACACATGTAGGCTCTGCACCAAGCAGCAGCTTGGTATGACGAGCAAGGCTCACTTCAGCCCAGTGGCAGGACTCCAAGTGCCATCCTAGGCTTTAATCTTGCCTGAGACTTGCCACCAAATACTCAAAACCTTGAGTGCCTTCAGTTGTTTAGTTTGTGTTCTGAATTCCTTTTCTATGACAGAGTAGTGTTGGGTTTTTTGTTTGTTTGTTTTTACATTTTTCTTAAACCCTCAGGTATAAGTTGGCTCTGGCAATTTAGCAAGTATATCACTTGAACTCTAAAGAATTCTGTTTGCTAGGTCCCAAGTTTTCAATGGCTAAAACCTGTGGAAATTTTGGAGAGAGATATTTAGTTTAGAATCTAGAAATTCCAACACGAAGCTCTTCTAGAGGTGAAGAGAGATACTTTGAATAAAGAAAATAGTGATTAATAAGTTTATTTTATGCAACAATGCAAGATAAAGCACTAGATATATAACAGTTGTGATGTAAGGATTAAAATGAGAGAGATAAAAGGGGACATCAACTAAGGAAGTTCCAATTTTGTAAGTAGCTGTGCATAAAATCATCCACTCCCAGACTTGCATAAATTAGTTCTGCTCTTCCCTTTCTGAATCCCCTAGAATTGGCAGTATCCCACCAGTTCATAAGTTTGCTCTTAAATGTCACGAGAGCCTCCACTCAGAATTACACCCTAATTACAACATACACATTTGGGGATACTTTTATGTTAAGAATTTGTGCAAATTTAACAAATGAAACCAGATGAATCAAAGCAAAGAGAACCACATGAGAAACATAATGTAGATGCAAAGATAAAAAACATTAGGCAATATTCCCAACATTTTCTCCTTTAGCATTAAGTGTTTATCACGGCTGCACACTGCAATAATGGTGACTAATGTTGCATGGTATAATGGAAAATGATTGAGTGATATATTAGAGCGGTAGCTCCACATCTGAGTGTGTACTTAACAGCTTGGCTGGTTTCAATATGTGCCAAAATTACAGACACTGAGCTGGCAGGTTTAACTAAAACTGGTTGAGAAAGAAATCACTGAAATAAAATGCAACATGGTTAAATTATCTTTTGTTGTTGTTGTTAAATTGTCTTAACACGACTTCCCCCTATTATCACACAAAATGACTTTGCTGCTCTTCAGCAAAATTTTTTTCATGTAAAATTTCACTTAGTCCATATAACATTTTCATGGGTGCCCTGCTAATTAAAGAACAAAACACATCATCCTTATATACTGGTGGAGGAAAAACAGCATTCACAATGGCTTTCCACATTGTCCTGAGTCTTGGAGACTTGGTATGACCAAACCGACCATCACTAAAAACCTTGTGTGTGAGGCAATATTAAATGAGGGTTTAGCTAACATTTATATTCCAGGTCCTAAATATAGTAATTGTTCAAGGTGAAAGAAAGTCTTTTACTTCCTTGTAGGGCAGTTCCACACACATTTCAAGCCAACCCTCATCTCCTCTAATCAGTGACAAAGAAGCAGGTGCCAGCTCCTTTAATTCTTTCCAACAATACAATCTAATGGGGAAAGAAAAAATTCCAGCAATTCAACCTTACAGTAAATATCTACTAAACTAATTATATTTACCTAGTGATCTCCATTGGCTTCCCTGGTGGCTCAGAGGTTAAAGCACCTGCCTTCAATGCAGGAGACCTGGGTTCTCTCCCTGGGTCAGGAAGATCCCCTGGAGAAGGAAATGGCAATCCACTCCAGTATTCTTGCCTGGAGAATCCCATGAACAGAGAAGCCTAGTAGGTTACAGTCCACGGGGTCACAAAGAGTCAGACACGACTGAGCGACTTGACCTGACCTGACCTGAGTGATCTTCATTAGGATTATGAGGAGATGGTTGTATGGCATCACCAACTCATTGGACATGAATTTGAGCAAATAGTCTGATGGCAATGGGAGCCTGGTGTGCCTCAGTCATGGGGTCACAGTCAGACCCAAACAGTGACTGAGCAACAAAAACAACAATGATTTTCATTACATAATTGGGCATGCAATTCCTGGCAAGTGTTTAAAACCTAAAAGCAATTTTAAAAGGTCTCAATATAGCAATATATATATCTTACTATGTATGTATAGTATTGAAATAGATGTATATATATTTATTAGAAGATAATTATTGATAAAATCATAGTAATGATATATATAAAACAGTACTGTAGTTCTCTAAGTTAAAAATTTTAATGCCAGAAATGCACATATAAAATAGTTCTAGTATATGGCTGTATAATCATTTTTCTTACCCTAGTCATTGTTTTCCCAGGATTGTTACAATTTCCTAAAGATTCAATATTTGGTATGATTTTTCACATTGTTTCAAACGTTTTTTACCAATCCTACTTTTAAAATAATTTCTTTATTTTTCTTTAGCACTTCCCTTTTGCTCACCACTTTTGAATTTTCTAGATAAATATGTCTAGTAATAATTAGAATTCATAACTTTCTAGGTGAAAGGAATGATCAAACCTATAATGTGTTTCAACAAAATATTTATATAATTAACTAATGTGATGTTCATATTTTAAATGAGTAGATACTGTCTACTCAAGTAGCATACTATCTCTAGATTGCCTTAAAATCACAACTTTACAAAGTACCCAGTATTGGTTCAAATATTAGCTTTGTTTTTGACATCTGAAAGATAGGTAAGATAATAGAACATTCTATATGTCTAAAAGTCATCAGATCCAATTCTTACTAAGCACTTAGAGGGGATCTACTTGAACATTCCACCTGGTAAATGCCTAGTAAAGATTCGAAGAAAGCAAAAATATCAGTATTCTCCTAAATTCATCAAAAAATATATAATCTCATGTTTTGCTTATACAAAGTTGGCAAAACAAAATAAAAAGTTTGTTAAGTGTAGAAATTATTTATCATTTTTACACTTTGCTGATAATTACTCTAACTTATTTATCACAAAAATAAGGAAGATGTATTCAGGACCACAGCTAATAAAATAAATAAGATCAAGATGGAGACAATACCTCCAGATGCTGAAAGGAGATGTTACTCCTTCCAATTAAATTCATAATAGTTGATAGGTTACATAAGATTGGAGCTCTTTTATTTATTAGATTATAGGGGAAATATAGTCAATCCTAAAGAAAGTTAAACAGTTCATCTTTTGAAACTAGTGTATTTCAGTTCAGTTCAGTTGCTCAGTCATGTCTGACTCTTTGCAACCCCATGGACTGTACCATGCCAGGCTCCCCTGTACATCACCAACTTCTGGAGCTTGCTCAAACTCATGTCCATTGAGTCGGTGATGCCATCCGACCATCTCATCCTCTGTCATCCCCTTATCTTTCTGCCTTAAATCTTTCCCAGCATCAGGGTCTTTTCCAGTGAGTCAGATCTTTGCATCAGGTAGCCAAAGTATTGGAGTTTCAGGTTCAGCATCAGTCCTTCCAAAGAATATTTAGGACTGATTTCCTTTAGTCTTGACTGGTTTTATCTCCTTGCAGTCCAAGGGACTCTCAAGAGTGTTCTCCAACATCTCAGTTCAAAAGCATCAGTTCTTAGGCCCTTAGCTTTCTTTAGTGAATTTAGCAGGAGAAATTAGTCTCCTCAATTAAGGTAATCTAATCTTTTAAATTGATTAAAATGATTCCCAGTAGAGGACATGCTAAATGATTGCTTACTTATTAAAAACAAGAACTTCAGCCAGAACCTCAGAGACTATCATTAATGTTATCTCAATTTAAGCCCTATTGAGTCCATTAGTATGCTTATACAACTTACTAACAGAGAACATTGATAAGTAGAAAAGAGGGAATTTAGATATTATATATTCTGTAGAAGTTATTTTTCAAAGTGAGTCAGTTACAAGAAGCACTGAATTACTCCACAAGCATTTGATGAGAAACTACTGGTTAGACCAGCAGAGAATGTTAGATTTTTTGTTTTGTCCCCAATGAAGTACCTTTATCAGAGGAAAATCAATCTTTAACTACGGGGGTCTGCAATTAAAATACAAATCACCTAGCCAAAAGTACAAAATGTCTTTGAATATTTGTGTTTGGCCTTTAAAACCCATTAGTATTCTCTAATTTATCTTTTTGTTTTAATATAAATAGATATGTTAATCCAGGTCCTCTGAGAAGTATATGCCAAAAGAGGATTAATTGTGGAACAGATTTATGAGAAGAAATGCTTGTGAAGAAAACTGGCAAGGGACCTGAGGGAGGTCAGGAGGGCTGTATGAACACACCCCAGTCTGTTCCTTATGAAGGAAAGTGAGGAGGAAGGTAGGTTGAATGGAAGAGTCTTAGAAGGTAGTGCAGGTCCAAGGAAGTTTGACAAAGACAATATAAGTCCTTGATCTAAAGGTCACCTTTTGGAAAAGCTCTCTATTTCCAAGAGATGGGCCTGCCTTATCCCTGTCTGCTTAGCCATTGGCTGGGAACAGCCCAGAGGAAATGTGGAAAACAGGCTCACTAAACACCAATACTTAATCGTAGTCTATAATCTTATAATTAGGTACTAGTCATTTATTATATTCCATTATTTTGCCATGGAATTGTCTAAGCAAGAGTACTGGAATGGGTAGCCATTCCCTTCTCCAGGGGATCAAACCCTGGTCTCCTGCATTGCAGGCAGATTCTTTACTGTCTGAGCCACCAGGGAAGCCCTATTGTATTATATTATATATTATTATATATAGACTGCTTCTCCTCCCCCATGAGGACTTCTGTTTAATAACAGGATTACAGTTGGAAGAACAGAAAGGTCCAGGCTCTATTTAAGAAGGAATTTCTAGGAAAACTCAAAGAGAACATGGAAGAAAGGAAAAAAAAAAAAAAAAACTAATGGAAATTGAATATTTGGATAACTACAGTTAAAGCAAACTTTAAAGATAGCCAAACTCCAGGGTCTGGATCAAGATGGCCAATCAGGAAAATCCTGAGCTCATCTTCCTCAATGGGCACACCAAAATCACAAGTGTTTACAGAAGAACTGCCTCTGAGAGAGACCCAAAGAAAGCAGACAAGGTTCTTTGCAAGTGAAGATAAAAAGAAGAAAGCCATAATGAAATGGGTTAAAAAAAAAAAAAAAGTCATAGAATCTATGTAATAGGATCTACACCCTTGGTGCAATGACCTACCCGTGAGAGGAAAATCACCACCACAGAGGTCCTCCCTGAGGAGTAAGGAGTCCAATCCCCACAGTGAGCTCCCGAGCCCAGGGGTCTGGTACTAGGAAGGCAAGTTTTCAAAATTTCTGGCTATTAAAATCTATTGGGTTTATATTTAGGAGAGTTGGCAGACTGCAAAAACCAAGTCTCCATTATCAAAAGGCATGCACAGACTCTCACTTGATCCAAGTATCAGCATAGAGACAATTTGAAAAGTGCTGGAGTCAGTCCCACTTGCTGATCTTTGAGAGACTTCTCCTGGGGAAAGCCAACTGTGATCTTGTCTATCATGCTGAGGCTGACATTAATGGACACCATTTTGGCTTCATCAGTATACTCACAGAAGTTCCACACCACCAAGCATCACCATCAGCCACACTGGGGGCCTAGGCTGCCCACAAATGTACCTGTAGCAGTCATGCATCCCTGGGACTCACAGCCAGCAATGTCAGGGACCTATCCTACCCATAGCATGCTTGCAGAAACTATACATGGTGGAACCTTGTGGCCAGCTAGGTCAGGGAACAACCACACACTCCCACACACCTGCAGCAGTCAGCNATTTAAGAAGGAATTTCTAGGAAAACTCAAAGAGAACATGGAAGAAAGGAAAAAAAAAAAAAAAAACTAATGGAAATTGAATATTTGGATAACTACAGTTAAAGCAAACTTTAAAGATAGCCAAACTCCAGGGTCTGGATCAAGATGGCCAATCAGGAAAATCCTGAGCTCATCTTCCTCAATGGGCACACCAAAATCACAAGTGTTTACAGAAGAACTGCCTCTGAGAGAGACCCAAAGAAAGCAGACAAGGTTCTTTGCAAGTGAAGATAAAAAGAAGAAAGCCATAATGAAATGGGTTTAAAAAAAAAAAAAGTCATAGAATCTATGTAATAGGATCTACACCCTTGGTGCAATGACCTACCCGTGAGAGGAAAATCACCACCACAGAGGTCCTCCCTGAGGAGTAAGGAGTCCAATCCCCACAGTGAGCTCCCGAGCCCAGGGGTCTGGTACTAGGAAGGCAAGTTTTCAAAATTTCTGGCTATTAAAATCTATTGGGTTTATATTTAGGAGAGTTGGCAGACTGCAAAAACCAAGTCTCCATTATCAAAAGGCATGCACAGACTCTCACTTGATCCAAGTATCAGCATAGAGACAATTTGAAAAGTGCTGGAGTCAGTCCCACTTGCTGATCTTTGAGAGACTTCTCCTGGGGAAAGCCAACTGTGATCTTGTCTATCATGCTGAGGCTGACATTAATGGACACCATTTTGGCTTCATCAGTATACTCACAAAAGTTCCACACCACCAAGCATCACCATCAGCCACACTGGGGGCCTAGGCTGCCCACAAATGTACCTGTAGCAGTCATGCATCCCTGGGACTCACAGCCAGCAATGTCAGGGACCTATCCTACCCATAGCATGCTTGCAGAAACTATACATGGTGGAACCTTGTGGCCAGCTAGGTCAGGGAACAACCACACACTCCCACACACCTGCAGCAGTCAGCTCCATCACCACAAAAAGATGCATGCAGCCTATACAGGGAACACCCCTGAAGCATCTGACTCTGGTGGCCAGAGAGGAGTTTGTTGCCGGATCCCATAGAGCAATTCTTACCTATAGCCACTTCACCAAGATTGAAAGATATAACACACATACCTGAAAAAAAAAGAAAAAGAAAAAAAAAAAAACACTCATTTGGCAATATGAGGACACATGTGAATATTTGAATATTTTCTAAATGAAAGAATAAGGCAAAACCTTAAAGAAAATAAACAAAATAGAGAGAAGTAATTTACCCAATACAGAGTTTAAAGTAATGATCATAAAGATTCTCTCTGAACTCAGGAGAGGAATGAATTTTCACAGTAAGAACTTAAAGAGTTAAAAAATGTAAAAAAGAACAAATCAGAGCTGAATGACTGAAATAAAAAATGCACTAGGGGAAACAATGGTAGATTAGATGATATAGAAGAACAGACCAGTGATAATACAAAGCAGGAGAAATCACTCAAGTTGAACAGAAAAAAAGAATTAAGATAAATGAAGACAGTTTAAGGGGCCTCTGAGACAACATTAAGCATACTAACACTCCATTCTAGGGCCCTCAGAAGAAGTGAATTAGAAAGGGTCAGAAAATTTATTTGATGAAATAATAGCTGAAAACTCACAACCTGGAGAAGGAAGCAGACATACTGGTCCAGGAAGCAAAGATTTCCAAATATGATGACCCCGAAGAGGTCCACACCAGGACACATTATAATTAACATGGCAAAATAAAAATTAAAACTCTGAAAAGTAGCAGGAGAAAAGTAACTAGTTACATACAAGGGAACTCAGATAAAAATATCAGTTGACATTTTAGCCCAAATCTCACAGGCCCAAAGTGAGTGACATGGTGTACTCAAAGCACCGAAATTTAAAAAAACAAAAACAAACAAACAAAAAGAAACCTTTGACCAAGAATATTCTAGTTAGCAAAGCTACCATTCAAAATGGAAGGCGATATAAAGAGCTTTATACACAAGCAAAAGCCAAGGGAGTTTTCCACCACTAAATGATCTTAAAAGAAATGTTAAAAGGATTTTTCTAAGTGAAAAAGAAAAAGCCAAAACTAGAAATATAAAAATTATTACATATTATTACATATCAGTGAGAAAATATTCTCACTGATAAAGGCCAACATAAAGTAGCAAGATCAACCACTTAAAAAAACTAGTAGAAGGTTAAAAGACAAAAGTAGTAGAATCATCTATATCTAAAGTATGTAGCTAAGGAATACCCAACATAAAAAGATACAAAACATTACATTGAAATCAACCAATGTGGAAGGAGGGGCAAAGTTTATAATGAATTCAAATTTAAGAGATTATCAACAGCTACATACATCTGTAATTATATAGTAAGTGAAGTAAGTGAAGCCGCTCAGTCGTGTCTGACTCTTTGCGACCCCGTGGACTGTAGCCTACCAGGCTTCTCAGTCCATGGGATTCTCCAGGCAAGAATACTGGAGTGGGTTACCATTTCCTTCTCCAGGGGATCTTCCCGACCCAGGGATCGAACCTGGGTCTCCCGCATTGGAGGCAGACGCTTTAACCTCTGAGCCACTAGGGAAGATAATTATATAGGATCATCAGAGTAATCACACACCAAAACCTTTATCTATTAAAAAGTAAAGAGAATAGGATCTAAACATAATACTAAAGTTAGCCGTCAAATACAAAGGAAGAGAGCAAAAGAAAACGTGGTTGGGGAAGGGGGAGAGAAAGAACTACAAAAACAAAACAATTAACAAAATGACAACAAGTATATACCTACCAATAATTATTTTAATGGATAAATGCTCCAATCAAAATACAAAGGACTGCTAAATGGACAAAAATAACAAGCCCCACAAGCTGATGTGATATGCTGTATCACATCAGCTCTAAAGACACTCATAAATCGAAAGTGAAGGGGCAGAAAAAGATATCCATTTAAATAGAAATAGAAAGCTAGAGTAACAATACTTATATCAACAGAATAGAATTTAAAACAAGAGACAGAGAAGAGCATTGCATAGTTACAAAGCCATTGACTCAACATGAAGATATAATATCTATATGTCCAATAAAATCAATTAAAGATAAAATGTAAGACTTGAAACCATAAAAGTCTTAGAAAGAAACAGACAGTACACTTTGACATTGGTCTTAGCGATATTTTTTTTAGATCTGTCTCCTCAGGCAAGGGATATAAAAGCAAAAATCAGCAAATGGGACAATATCAAACTAAGAATTTTTGCACAGGGAACAAAACCACTAGCAAAACAAGAAAGTAACATACTGAGTGGGGAAAAAAAAGATGTTTACAATGATATATCCAAGAGGGGTTAATAACCAAAACACATAAAGAACTCATATGACTTAATATCAAAAAAATACAAGCAATCAAATTAAAAAGTTGGCAGAGGAGCTGAATTGACATTTTCCCAAAAAAGGCATACAGATGGCCACATAGAAAAATGCTCAACATCTCTAATTATCATGGAAGTTAAAAAATCAAAACCACAATGAAATATTATCTCATACCTATCAAATGGCTACTATCTAAAAGACAACAAATAACAAGTGTTGATGAGGATGTGTAGAAAAGGAAATCCTTATATACTGTTGATGGGAATGTAAATTGGTGCCGTCCTATGGAAAACAGAAGAGATTCTTCAAAAATTTAAAAATAGAACCACCATATGATTCAGCAATCCCATTCCTGGGCATGTATCTGGAGAAAACCATAATTTAAAAAGATAATACACCCCAATGTTCATTTTAACATTATTTACAATAGCTAGGACATGTAAGCCACCTAAATGTCCATGAACAGAGAAATTGATAAAGAAGATATGATACATATGTGCAGTGAAATATTAGCTATAAAAATGGAACAAAACTGGATTGTCTGTAGGGATGTGAATGGACCTAGAGAGTATCACAGCTATCTGAAGTCAGAAAGAAAAAAGACAAATACCATATATTAACGCATATAAGTGGAATTTAAAATAACAGGACAGATGATCCTATCTGAAAAGAAGACATATATATTTTATTTTAAAAGATCACATAGTTAATGAGTGTCTGGATCAGGATATAAGTGAAGGTAATGTGGTGATAGAATCTGCACTTCTCCACTCATACTGTTTCCCAAGTTTTCATGAAAAGGAGTTCTAGGTTCTGTCTACTGCAACATTTCCAGGTATCAAAATGTCCTACTTCTTAGTCTTGTCTTTCTGTTATCTCTGTTATTCTTCAGGTCTCCCAGTTTTCTGTGATGCTCTCATTTTACCACTGGTTCTAGACTGCACTTTATGTAAACCAGAAGCCAGAGTAAGGGGAAGAAATGATTCCTTTAGTTTTCTAAAGAAATAATATTTGTGGGGGCTAGTGGCCAGGCCACTCAGAATGACTGTTCACCATGAGCATCCTCTAGGATGCTCTGAATGCTAGCTTCCTTGCCATGATGTGGTGTGGCCAGGAAAACTTGGACAAGTTGACCCACATAAGTGTCTTCTCAACTGAGAACAGCCTGAGTGCCATGTTGAATCCAACACAAATGACCTGCAGGTGAGTTTTGTCATGGTATTTTTTAAAACTGCTCTTATTCATTATTCATAATATAATTTGAATAAATATAGTCTGAAAGTCAGTCTTTTCCTGTAGCTCCAGAAAAGCATCAGGCATACAGCTGACTCTTTTCGACAAGTCAGGACCTAAACAGTAAAATCTCAAAAATTCTAATTGTTTTGTGCTTTGCTCTGACATAGACCAGTGTCTCAATCTACATGGACTTAATGTCAACCTCACATTTCTTGCTAATACAGTTTTAACTGGAAACAGACAGGCACACACATTCCTTGGCCAGTTCATCTTTAAAATAGTAAAAATTAGAGTATTTACAGAGGTTTTTGAAGTTCTAAATTAACTGCCATTAGTCTGACATATTGACAGAGTAGAATGGTTATATCCCTTGTTTACGAAAAATATAAAAACAAACAGTGCCAATCCAGCAAATAAACATCTGCCCACCTAGTACAATTTGAGAGAGAGAGAAGTTACTTTTATTATTTTCATTCTTTCATTCCAAGAAAAGTTCACCCATCTACCTACCTGCCAGTCAATACTTAAGTGTCAAGGCATTGGCACACAATAAAGAGAGTTCATAATTGTAGCTACTCTGCCTAATATTGCATTAACTCATTAGCAACTGAGGGGACAAGGATACAAGCTTTAGAATTATAAAGTATGGAGTTCAAATCTCATTTTTGTCACTTTTTAACTATATGACTAGGTAAAGCAGTTAATTGTTTGTATCACTTCAATATGGGAATAACAGTACCAACTTGTGAGTTTTCTGTGAGGATAAAAGAGGTACAGAGTGCCTGTGATAGTGAGTTGGTCATGAGAGATAAACTTAGAAACTTCTTATTTGTCTCTAGACAACTTGAAGGCAGACAACACTACTGCAGTGAACAAAGTCTGAGAGAGACTAAAGCCCAGAATTTCTTATTACACTGACTTTTCACTGCTTGTGACAGCTCATGACCTAAAATGTGACTTATTTTGGTTCTTTCTAATTCAAGAAATTTACTGATTCAAGTGCAAATCTCTTTCTACCTCCAATTTCACTAGACTTGATGTCTCGAGGGTAATTTTTAGGTTCCAAAAATATTCAGTGGTTTACTTCTTATATTCAAGACTCCATTTTTCTTCTTAAGCTTTACATCCAACATACAAACTTTTTTATTCTACTTACATTCCCAGAGAATTTTAACAATGATCACATTTATAAACTTAAACTGTCAATGTTTTAAATTACATTTATAAATTTAATATATTTCATTTCCTGTTTAAGTACTTTGGTTAACTTATAAAACAAAATTTTCCCTAATGCTTTTAATAAAATCAGAAGAATTAAANCAACATACAAACTTTTTTATTCTACTTACATTCCCAGAGAATTTTAACAATGATCACATTTATAAACTTAAACTGTCAATGTTTTAAATTACATTTATAAATTTAATATATTTCATTTCCTGTTTAAGTACTTTGGTTAACTTATAAAACAAAATTTCCCCTAATGCTTTTAATAAAACCAGAAGAATTAAAACAATCAATCTGGTGATTCTTCAATTTTTTTGTTTCTTAATATAATACATGATCTTAGTAAATTATAAGTCTAAACCAATTAACTCAATGGCATATTTTAAATTAGAATCCCAGGTTAATTTTCTACTTGAAAAAGCCAAATCCTCTTTACTATTACAACAAACAAAAATACTAAATTTGGACAAATTCTTCTTTAGCATAAAAATATTAATGAGACAGATATGATTCTATCAGTAATTTTATGTTTAATCCTAAATCTTTCTGTGACTAAGGATATTAAGGAAACAATTATATCACCCTATCCATCTTCTCAGAAAGTTATTCAGGTCATTAAAGGATCAGAAATACAAGTCAGATATAGAAGGTCTAGAGCTACAAATATCTAGGGTGATTTTTTTCCTCACAATTCCTACTGTCAGGATGTCTTCCATTTTTAGGCCCTTTTCTTAGAGCTGTAAAATGAAGGAGGGTGGTAGTGTAACCCATTTTCCTATACTTGAATCACATACTTACCTCATTCTGCCATTTTGTTATATAACTTTGAAACATTTCTGCTGGGCTGTTACATTGGTCAACAAAATCTGGCTCTAATTTTATAAATCCAATAAATTCATAGAAATTAGTCACTCTTTACAAATGCACTCTAAGGGTGGACACTTTTCAGATTTTAAAATTGTAGCCATGGGAACTCTGCACACCTCTTGTGGCTCTTTCCGTTTATACAATATTAAGCTCATTGTCCTGCTTAAAACTAAAGGAAAGAAAAGCTTCAACTTAAATACAAGCTAAAAACACATACAAAAAATTATGTCAGATTAACCAAAGGAAAAGACATGGACTCAGATGCCACGGTGAAAAGCTCTGTGGTGTGCCATTCACACCAGGGCATGTGTGCCAGGCACTGTTATGGGTATTGAAGACACATTACTAACAAGAAAGACAAGTCTTTTGCTCTTCAGGGGCTTAAATTTAAGTAGGACAAAAAGCCAATAAGTGCATGATCAAAGAGCAAAATCAGATCATTAAGAGTTTCTTTCTTTCTTTTTTTGATGAGTGCCAAAAAGGCAATAAAGCAGAAGGGTATAATAAAGAGTTACAGTAGATGACTATGGAAAGTGTCATTTTGAAAATGGTAACCAATAAAGCCTAAGGAGGAGACACTGGAGCTGTTGGATGACAAAGATTAGCTCTGTGAAGACCTAAGGAACAGTTTTGAAAGCAGTAGGTACATAAAAGATCACCTGAAGTACTACTGGCACTTTTCCAGGGAGGAGAAGACCAGACCAGCGTGACTGGAGACAAATGAGTAAGGGAAGGTGTGATGTGAGCTGAGGATGAACAAAGTATGGGATGGAGCATATAGGACTAAGAGGCTTTGGTAGAGCCCTGGTAAGAAGTTTGAGTATATTAGATTTTTGAGTTTGCACCAAGGGAGATATATGTTTTGATTTATGTTTTTAAGATTCCTTTGGCCTTGATGTAAAGCCTAAATATTAGGGAAATAAGAAAGCCCAGGTGAGTGATATTGGTGGCTTTCTCTAGAGTTGGGGAAGGGAAGATAAGGGACATGGACAGTCCTGAGATGTTCCTCGGAGGCAAAATTTTCAGAATGGTTTAGATGCTGGGAGATGATGGAAAGTGTTAAGTTAAACGTGATTACTGGTTTGTGGATTGGGTGGCTAAGTAGATGTTCATGCCACTTGTCAAGATGGAGAAGATTAAGGAAGAGAGAAGGAAATGGCAACCCACTCCAGTGTTCTTGCCTGGAGAATCCCAGGGATAGGGTAGCCTGGTGGGCTGCCGTCTATGGGGTCGCACAGAGTCGGACACGACTGAAGTGACTTAGCAGCGTAGCAGCAAGGAAGAGAAAGTGATGGGAAAGGGGGAGACCATTTGTGATGCAAAAGAGAGAGACAGTAACACTAGGAACATAGCCTTGACATGAGAGGAGATGGAGGTCAGAATACAGGAAAGATGGGGCTGGGGACAGACTAACAGGGTAAAAGAAGAACTTTTTTTTTGTAATCAGAGGAAAAACAAACAAATGGGCAGATTGTAGTTTAAGATTTTGAGGAGGAAAAATAGAGCCATTTAGGTGACTTGTTGCTGATAATAATTGAAAGAAGGAATAATACAGTTTATATATTACTTTTATTACAGTCGATCCTAAAGGAAATCAGTCCTGAATATTCATTGGAAGGACTGATACTGACGCTCCAATTCTTTGGCCACCTGATGTGAAGAACTGACTCACTGGAAAAGACCCTGATGCTGGGGAAGATTGAGAGCAGGAGGAAAAGGGGACGACAGAGGATGAGATGGTTGGATGGAATCACTGATTCAGTAGACATGACTCTGAGTAAACTCCAGGAGTTGACGTTAGACAGGGAAGCCTGGCATGCTGCAGTCCATGGTGTCTCAAAGAATCAGACATGACTGAGCAACTAAACAACAATGACTAAATTAAAATTACTTCATTTGCTAATAAAGTTCTTTATCAAATGAAAATGTAGAATATAGATAAGCCTTAGCACTTATTAGTAATCAGACTTATTCGTTGACCATTTTCTTCAGATGATCAAAAGTTTTTATTTTCCCTCTCTACTATATTTTGTGATGTATTTACTATAGATAACACTGCATGCAATGAGATTAATTTGCTCTGGGGCTATGAAGCTTACAGCAAAGAGACAAACAGCAGTTTTGTATAATATGCAATTATGTACTAGTTTGGGGCTACCCATTAGAATATTAGAGAAAGAGCTAAAGAGCTTGCAAACTAAAATCAATACACATAATAACTGCCTCTCCTGGGAGAAGTCCCAAGAGACCTTAACTGGGAAGACAAGTGAGGGAGGCAAGCAAAATGTCACAAAGTCCATTGGGAAAAAAATCACATTTCTTTCTCTATATCATGCTGTTTTCAATTAACTTTATTTCCTTTATTTAGATGGTGTTAGGTAAATAGGGGAGAAAAGGAAAATGCTGATATAGACAGTCATCTGACCATGAGAGATTACTGTGCCAGGCCAATAGGAGACCAAAATTCTCCAGAGAATGCCGAGACTGCTCAAATTGCCATGAGTTAATACAAAGCATACCTTAAATAAAACTAAATTGAAAAAAATAGCATCTTACATTTATATGTATTTCTATTTTTCAGTATTTTTAAGCCATATTGATTATTGTAAATATATGGAGAAACAGATACATTCAAACAATATACAGGAGGTAAACTCAGAGGAATTGGTTAAAAAGTAGGAGGAGTCAGAGATTATTTTCAGATTTCCTTGTATGACCATATGGTTGGTAGCACTAATAAATAATGTTGGGAATATAAAATGAAGGTAAGGTTTGAAGCAAAATTGATGAGTTTACTTCTATGTTAACACACTGAGTTTGAGCTACCTATGTAGAATGATCATTCTTCATGATTTGCCTGAACTGTGCTGAATTATGCCTACTGTCCTGGCTTAGTTAGTAACAGTACCCTCTTAGTAATAGCACCCTCAAAAGTCTCTTGCTTTGGGCAATAAATTATATGGTAATTCTTAACCTATAAAATTTATGGGTAAAGATGTCCTTCAGATGGAGGCCTAAGAGTCAAAATAGTACATAAGAGTCAAAACAGAAATCTGGGCTTAGGACGATGTAGGAGCAAATAACAAGATTCTGTTATTAAGAGAACAAAGGAAAAATGTCATTTGAGGAATGAATTAATAAATCCATTTTGATTTTAATTGTACTACATACATAAAATATGTCTTTGGGTAATGAATGGAAATACAGCTTTGAATCCAAATAGTCAGTGAGATAAAGACTTAGAGGCCAGATGAAGAGGAATGGATCAACAAGTGCATATTTCAAACACTGAAGACCTAGGGATAATTAGTTTCAGGGGTCAGTGTTCAGGGTCATATGGATTAAAAACCATCAAGAGGAATTAAAGGTGTCTAGCAGTGTGACCCAGCTTCTCTGGTAGCTCAGCTGGTAAAGAATCCACCTGTAATGCAAGAGATTCCAATTTTATTCCTGGGTCAGGGAGATACCATGGAAAAGGGATAGGCTACCCACTCTAGTATTCTTGGGTTTCCCTGGTTGCTCAGACAGTAAAGAATCCATCTGCAATGTGGGAGTATTGAGTTTGATCTCCGGGTGGGAAGATCTGCTAGAGGAGGGCATGGCAACACACTTCAGTATTCTTGCCTGAAGAATCCCAAGGACAGAGCAGCCTAGCAGTCTATAGTCCATGGAGTCGCAAAGAATAGGACATGACTGAGTGACTAAGCACACAGACACAGCAGTGTGACTGACCCAGTGCTGGATGGGTATCACACAATGGTTCAGTTCAGTTGATCAGTCATGTCTAGCTCTTTGCAACCCCGTGAACTGCAGCACGCCAGACCTCCCCGTCCATCACCAACTTCTGGAGTTCACTCAAATTCATGTCCATTGCGTCGGCGATGCCATCCAGACATCTCATCCTCTGTCATCCCATTCTCCCCTTGCCCCCAATCCCTCCCAGCATAAGAGTATTTTCCAAAGAGTCAACTCCTTGCATGAGGTGGCCAAAGTATTGGAGTTTCAGCTTTAGCATCAGTCCTACCCAAAGAACACCCAGGACTGAGCTCCTATAGGATGGACTAGATGGATCTCCTTGAAGTCCAAGGGACTCTCAAGAGTCTTCTCCAGCACC
Source organism: Raphicerus campestris (assembly GCA_006410735.1). Taxonomy (NCBI): domain Eukaryota; kingdom Metazoa; phylum Chordata; class Mammalia; order Artiodactyla; family Bovidae; genus Raphicerus; species Raphicerus campestris. The sequence continues at coordinate 382,002 of SJYW01016406.1, read as the reverse complement.
ACCGTTCAAAAGCATCAATTCTTCAGTGTTCAGCTTTCTTCAGAGTCCAGTTCTCACATCCATACACATGACTACTAGAAAAACAATAGCCTTGACTAGACAGACCTTTGCTGGCAAAGTAATATCTCTGTTTTTGAATGTGCTACCTAGGTTGGTCATAACTTTCCTTCCAAGAAGTAAGCATCTTTAAATTTCATGGCTGCAGTCACCATCTTCAANCTTTGCTGGCAAAGTAATATCTCTGTTTTTGAATGTGCTACCTAGGTTGGTCATAACTTTCCTTCCAAGAAGTAAGCATCTTTAAATTTCATGGCTGTAGTCACCATCTTCAATGATTTTGGAGCCCCCCAAAATAAAGTCTGACACTGTTTCCACTGTTTCCCCATCTATTTGCCATTAAGTGATGGGACCAGATGCCATGATCTTCGTTTTCTGAATGTTGACCTTTAAGCCAACTTTTTCACTCTCCACTTTCACTTTCATCAAGAGGTTCTTTAGTTCCTCTTCGCTTTCTGCCATAAGGGTGGTGTCATCTGCATATCTAAGGTTATTGATACTTCTCCCAGCTCTCTTGATTCCAGCTTGTGCTTCTTCCAGCCGAGCATTTCTCATGATGTACTCTGCATAGAAGTTATATAAGCAGGGTGACAATATACAGCCTTGACGGACTCCTTTTCCTATTTGGAACCAGTCTGTTGTTCCATGTCCAGTTCTAACTGTTCCTTCCTGACCTGCATATAGCTTTCTTAAGAGGCAGGTCAGGTGGTCTGGCATTACCATCTCTTTCAGAATTGTCCACAGTTTATTGTGATCCACACAGTCAAAGGCTTTGGCACAGTCAATAAAGCAGAAGTAGATGGTTTTCTGGAACTCTCTCCCTTTTTTGATGATCCAGCGGATGTTGGCAATTGGATCTCTGGTTCCTCTGCCTTTTCTAAAACCAGCTTGAACATCTGGGAGTTCATGGTTCACGTATTGCTGAACCCTGGCTTGGAGAATTTTGAGCATTACTTTACTAGCCCTTGGGATTGGAATAAAAACTGACCTTTTCCATTCCTGTGACCACTGCTGAGTTTTCCCAATTTGTGGGCATATTGAGTACAGCACTTTTACAGCATCATCTTTCAGGATTTGAAATAACTCAACTGGAATTCCATCACCTCCACTAGCTTTGTTCATAGTGATACTTTCTAAGGCCCACTCCACTTCACATTCCAGGATGTCTGATTCTAGGTGAGTGATCACAACATCCTGATTATCTGGACAGTGAAGATCTTTTTTGTAGAGTTACTCTGTGTCTTCTTGCCATCTCTTCTTAACATCTTCTGCTTCTGTTAGGTCCAGACCATTTCTGTCCTATGTCGAGCCCATCTTTGCATGAAATATTCCCTTGGTATCTCTAATTTTCTTGAAGAGATTTCTAGTCTTTCCCATTCTGTTGTTTTCCTCTATTTCTTTGCACTGATCACTGAGGAAGGCCTTCTTATCTCTCCTTGCTATTCTTTGGAACTCTGCTATTCTTTGGAACTCTGCATTTGGATGCTTATATCTTTCCTTTTCTCCTTTGCTTTTCACCTCTCTTCTTTTCACAGCTATTAGTAAGGCCTCCCAAGACAGCCATCTTGCTTTTTTGCATTTTTTTTCCATGGAGATGGTCTTGATCCCTGTCTCCTGTACAATGTCAGGAACCTCATTCCATAGTTCATTAGGCACTCTATCTATCAGATCAAGTCCCTTAAATCTATTTCTCACTTCCACTGTACAATCATAAGGGATTTGATTTAGGTCATACCTGAATGGTCTAGTGGTTTTCCCTACTTTCTTCAATTTAAGTCTAAATTTGACAGTAAGGATTTCATGATCTGAGCCACAGTCAGCTCCTGGTCTTATTTCTGCTGATTGTATAGAGCTTCTCCATCTTTAGCTGCAAAGAATATAATCAGTCTGATTTTGGTATTGACCATCTAGTGATGTCCATGTGTAGAGTCTTCTCTTGTGTTGTTGGAAGAGGGTGTTTGCTATGACCAGTGCATTCTCTTGGCAAAACTCTATTAGCCTTTTCCCTGCTTCACTGCATATTCCAAGGCCAAATTTGCCTCTTACTCCGGGTGTTTCTTGGCTTCCTACTTATGGGTGTTAGTTCTAAAAGGTCTTGTAGGTCTTCATAGGACCATTCAGCTTCAGCTACTTCAGTGTTACTGGTTGGGGCATAAACTTGGATAACTGTGATATTGAATGGTTTGCCTTGGAAACGAACAGAGATCATTCTGCTGTTTTTGAGATTGCATCCAAGTACTGCATTTAGGACTCTTCTTGACCATGATGGCTACTCCATTTCTTCTGAGGGATTCCCGCCCACAGTAGTAGATGTAATGGTCATTCACTCATTCCAATCCATTTTAGTTCACTGCTTCCTAGAATGTTGACATTCAGTCTTTCCATCTCTTGTTTGACCACTTTCAATTTGCCTTGATTCATGGNCATTCACTCATTCCAATCCATTTTAGTTCACTGCTTCCTAGAATGTTGACATTCAGTCTTTCCATCTCTTGTTTGACCACTTTCAATTTGCCTTGATTCATGGACCTAACATTCCGGGTTCCTATGCAATATTGCTCTTTAAAGCATCGGACCTTGCTTCTATCACCAGTCACATGCACAACTGGGTATTGTTTTTGCTTTGGCTCCATCCCTTCATTCTTTCTGGAGTTATTTCTCCACTGATCTCCTGTAGAATATTGGACACCTGCTGACCTGGAGCGTTCCCCTTTCAGTATCCTATCATTCTGCCTTTTCATACTGTTCATGGGTTTCTCAAGGCAAGAATAAAAGTGATTTGCCATTCCCTTCTCCAATGGACCACATTCTGTCAGACCTCTCCACCATGACCCGCCTGTCTTGGGTGGCCCCACACAGCATGGCTTAGTTTCATTGAGTTAGACAAGGCTGTGGTCCATGTGATTAGATTGACTAGTTTTCTGTGATTATGGTTTCAGTGTGTCTGCCCTCTGATGCCCTCTCGCAACACCTACCATCTTACTTGGATTTCTGTCTTTTGGATGTGGGTATCTCCTCACAGCCGCCCCTCCTGACCTTGAACATGGAGTAGCTCCTCTTCACCCTCCTGCGCCCACACAGCCACTGCTCCTTGAATGTGGGGTTGCTCCTCTCAGCTGTTCCTTTTGGGTTTCCTGCTCAACTTGAAATTAAAGCTTATACTTAAATTTTATGGATTTTTAACAAATATCAATCTCTATGCTAAGCTGTGCTGGACACTAGGATCAAAAATTAAACATAGGGCTTCCCTGATGGCTCAGTGTTGAGGAGTCTGCCTGCTAATGCAGAAGACATGGGTGCAATCCCTGATCCAGGAGGATCCCACATTCTGTGGAGCAGCTAAGCCCATGCAACACAACGGTTGAGCCTGTGTTCTAGAGCCTGGGAACCACATCTACTGAGCCCACATGCCATAACTACTGTAGTACAAGGCCTAAACCCCATGCTCCAAAAGAGAAGCCATCACAGTGCGAAGCCTGTGCACTGCAACTGGAGAGCAGCCCCTGCTCCCTAAAAATAGAGGAAAGCCGGTGCAGCAACAAAGACCCAGCACAGCCAAAATATATAAATAAAATAAAGTAAAGTAAGCATAGTGGTATCCCTACTATCAAGGAGCTCCCAGTCTGGATAGTACTGAGTAAAGGTAATGATGTCTAGCCAGAGCTGTCTTAACAACCCAAAACTAGTCTATTCTCAACAAGGCAGGAAATACTTCTTCAGATCATCAGCCCTCCTTGGGTTTGCTAGGTTCCATCATTTTAGTGCTGAGAGACCAGTGCAACAAGAAAGAATACTGGATTATAAACCTTAATTTAAACTATCTAATAAAAATATATCTGCCATTCTGGGCTAGTGGGCTAAGCATCACTTTGTGCAAGTAAATTAGCACCTCATAGGTCTGCTGGGCTTCCAGTGGAAAAAGGCAATAGAGCCCCTTAAAGACCCAGATAACTAAACCCATGTTAAATTTAATTATATGACTCAAGTCATGGATATCTTAGAGTATGACTATTACCTTGAACTCAGGTGTTCACATAGTGAAACAAACAGGTAATAGGGAAAAGAACCTAGTGTTGATCTCATCGTATTTCCCACCAGATTCTTACAATTCTGAGTTTGTCAATGAATAGAATGTAAAAGATATATATATAACCTCATCTATCTACTGAATTCTCTAAGAAATAAGATTTATTTATACTAACTTGGATCCATCATGCATTCTATGTTCTTACAGAAACTAACTTCACGAAACTGCTATTGCAGACTAACTGTAGTTAGAACTTTAGATATCTGGAAAATATGATGGGCACCCATCACTTTCCTTCACAATGACACCATAGGTGATTCTCCTGCTCCAGCTAACCCTTGGGTAGTGTGAGGTAATCAATGAAATCTCATTTTATCATAGTAATATGCGTTGATCACCCTCAAAAATCCTAAACTCATTCTCAGCAGGTTTTAATAGTGACAGGAAGAAAAGCTAGCATGTCAAAAAGAATGTAAAGTATTGCCTGCCATTGCAAGGCATTCAATAAATATAAATATATGAATTAACCCAGGATGTGTGTCTGCACTAGATGGGTGTACAAGCAAGATCAAAATTAATAGGTTAAAAGACTTTTTAAAAATTTTTTCATGTATTTCTAAAATGATCAGTCATGTCTTCCAGAAAATTTGCACATGTGATGCTAAAAAAATCTTTTCATACCTTCATTCAGTTGTACAACAAATTCTGACATGTGAAATGACTCGTTAAATGTCTGCTCTTCATCTAGTCACTTTGGTCTTGCACAGACACGGATGTGTCCATACTTTATAAAAGGAAAGAAAAGCCTCTACTTTGTCTTCTGAAGCTGCCTATGGTATGAATCCAGTAGCCTGTGCTTAACTAGCACATATTCATCTCTAAACCTTTTCCATCTAATGGTCAGTCTGGACCCACCTGTGGACAGGGAGAGAAGTGCAGCTATAAGGAATAACACTGTTTACATTTTCCATGTCTCAGCATACTTAGCATCACCATTTAATAAATTATAAGTTTAGTTAAGAGGATAAACACCTCACTAGAATGGATCCTTGGTCCATTCAGCTCAGTGACTTTTTCTCTGACAGAATCACTAAAGTATATGCTACGTGTATGGAAGACTAATATCTCATTGAATTAGTAGCAAAAGTTTAGGGTTATTTCCCAAAGAACATGCATCCCATAATGAAGTTCATTACATATTATAGTTTTCAAAAATTTATATAAACACATTTATAGCCTTTATTTTAAAGTTCATTGTGTCCCAGGTCATAAATTAGTGTTACATATAAATGAACTTCTTTTGAACTTTGAGAGTGATCCTTAGAACCAGATCATCATCAAAGATTTGATTAACTTTAATATATACATACATATATTTAAAGAGTCTCTTTATCCCTCACATAATTATCCATCTTAACTTTTATTCTTCAAAACTAGGAAATTTAATCATTATGTTTTGACTTTGATAGCAACTATTCTTATTCTTCAACTGTGTCCCCCTTGAGTTATTTTGATGCTAATATGAGGTACAACATCTCTGTGTATTCCTTAGATATTCTAAGGGAAAGGACATCACAGTTTTATAACAGTAAAGGGTAAGTCAAACTTTTGCAACATTTGAACAAACTCTTCGGCTTTCACTCAGGATCTCATTTTGATATACAAAAATGTAACCTCTTTGAATTTGATTAATTCAACATGACTACTATCCTGACCTCTCTTTCAAGTCTATGGACTTCATTTTAGTGTTAATTCTATTATTAAGTTGGGTGTAAGTGTTTCCATTAAAATGACTTTTTTATGTAAGATGAAACTTGTTGTTTTCTCAATCTTTCTTGAGGTGGCTGTGGCTATTTTACAGATGCCTGATAGCTATCAGAACTATGCCTTACTTAGGGGTACAGAACAGGTGCGGTGTGTCAGCACTCTTTTCTTCCTATCTCATCACAATGGCAGCAAACTTGAGGATTTTAGGAAGTGTTCACCAATAAACACTGGACAGAATTCAAGAACTCTGTAAAATTAAACCAAAGTCATTATTACTTGAAAATTTATTACTAAATATTTGCAGATCACAAAGATGCTAATTATATCTATTAACACTTTTGACTGCTTTTTGCCATAATTACTGTGTTATTTGTCATTTTTATTTTCTTAGAGAAACTGATAATTACACAAGCTTTACTATAGTATGCATATTACTCCATGTCTTCAGAACTCCTTCAAAGTCCTTTATTTAAGTACTAATAAGATTTTTAAGCACTAAGGTACATTTGCTTGATTTTCTCCTCATTGTGGTTAGCTATGTCTCAAGCAGCCAAAATCACCCCTTCCCTGTTCTCATCCACATGGTACGGAGAGCTCAAGAAATAAACCTTTTCTAAGCAGCAAACTACTCTCTGTGTTCTGGAGACAGACAAGGAAAGCAGGGTAAGCCTCCTTTTTCATATCCCCTTCTAGTCATAAAACATGCAGTTTTGTCTCTGAGTTCTGCCATATGACAAAGGAGTGGAAAGAAAGGAGCAGGCACACAGGTAATAGAAACTCTGTGAATCTATATGAACTTTAAAATATATTTTGTTGTCGGAGACTGACACTGAAAATCTGTTTTAAAAGCAATGTAACAGTCTGTGATGGCACTAGGTTATAAAGCTGGACGGCTAGAAGAATCTGGTAGTAGGATCAACAGGGCGATGAAACTTTCTTCAGAGCACTGCACATTTGTACCCTCATTTGGCAGAGTGGAACAATCAACAGAAGAACAGGACAGAAAAGGAAAAAGATTTTAGAAAAAGATTTAACTTCAGAATAGGGAATAATTTATCTGTGGAAGATACTCTAATATATACCAATAGATGGATACAACAGTCCTCCTATAAATCAACCTCCACTCACATGTTTAATAAAACCTTGATGCTTTTTCTTTTTGTCGCAGGCACTCTTCTAGGTTCTGAGGGTAAAAAAAAAAAAAAAAAAAGAACATGGCCCTTATAGGAGTTTCCATATAGAAGGGCACACAACAAATTTAAAGACCCATTTGAAGTAAAAAATGTAAGTATTGGGAGTAACCCACAAAACAAATGAGACCCGTTGGGCCCTGGGACCCTTTTTTGCAGTGCTGCTCTGCTTGTACCTGGACACACCTCTCCTCCAGCAACAAAATACAAAGAAACTGTATGACATTCAAAGTAACTGCATGCATGCCCTGTTGGGGCAAATTCTGGACCCAGAAGATACAAAGAGATCAAAAGANTCTGCTTGTACCTGGACACACCTCTCCTCCAGCAACAAAATACAAAGAAACTGTATGACATTCAAAGTAACTGCATGCATGCCCTGTTGGGGCAAATTCTGGACCCAGAAATACAAAGAGATCAAAAAACCCAACTGCCACTTTTGAAGAGCTTGGAGCAAGAATAGGGTACTCTAAATGGCCCCTGCACACACCATCACCTAAGGGGTAGGTAAGCACCTAAGCCACTTCTTCAGCCCAATGCCTGGACACACCCCTTCCCTCACTTCAAGCTGTCCCCCCTCCTCAGGGAGCAAGTGAGCAAGACAACCTGCTCATTCTTTCCCTCCCTGCCCCATTAAAGCCTTGCCTGAATTTCTTGACTGTTCTCTAACCAAGAACCCTGTTTGGTAACATAAAGACAGAGTACCTGGGAATTCTGTGGCCTTTGAGAATACACCTTTTATGAAGCAGAAAGAAAAAGGGGACAATCTGATTAATTGCTGTTTAAAGGGTGTATTTATCTTCCTTAGTTCTAGTCACAGATGATTTGACATGTGCATCACTGAAATCCATTTCCAAGTGGCTTTGAAGAGCAGTGAAATCTACTTGGAACTTGACCAGAGTCATTTTGACTTTTCTATCTGCACCAGTAGACAAAGATTGGTGTATAAACGGTTGCACCTATGACAAACAGGATCCTAGAATATTCAATAGCATCATTTTTTTCAAAGACAAAGTGAAGTACCACTTTCTCAGTGCATACACTCTAAAGATGAGTTTTATGTCAGCCTCTGTGAAGGTTTCCCATATGACCCAAAATATGGCCTGAATTTGAAAAACGCAATTTGCCTTATATATTGTTATTATAGAACTATTATTTTTTTAAAAAACTATTTTCAATGTGAATTAGCCTATTTTAGGCAATGAGTGCATGAAATAAAAAATAATACAAGTGAAATTGAAGTAGGGATCTTTGGATAAAGAAAAGTACTCAATATAATAATTATAACTGTTCTTATTTCTTATTTTAATAAGAAATTAACCCCAGGAATCCAAAAATGTTTGTATCCTAATAGTTATTACCTTGCTTATGCCAACTCATAGCTTGGTAAGATTTCCTATTCCTGTTGACTCCACTGGTTCTAAAAGGAAATAGAAATTCCACAGGGCTTCCAGACAGGGAATGCCACCAGGATTACAGCTCTTCACTTATACCAGTATCCATAATAAAATGTGTAAGATTTGAAGAGAGAAGCTTAAGATATATTAAACTGGGAATCATAACTGGGCCAACAGTGTTCCACTAACCAGGATCTATTCTATCAAGTGGAAAAATAAAAAACAGAAATGCCACAAATACAGCTATTATGCTTGTTAATATTAATGTGGTGTGATGAGTTGTACAAACTACCAAAGTTTCTCAATAGTTGGCAGTGGAGGGAGTGAGGTGAGGTGAGGTGAAGTCGCTANAAGAATAGGGTACTCTAAATGGCCCCTGCACACACCATCACCTAAGGGGTAGGTAAGCACCTAAGCCACTTCTTCAGCCCAATGCCTGGACACACCCCTTCCCTCACTTCAAGCTGTCCCCCCTCCTCAGGGAGCAAGTGAGCAAGACAACCTGCTCATTCTTTCCCTCCCTGCCCCATTAAAGCCTTGCCTGAATTTCTTGACTGTTCTCTAACCAAGAACCCTGTTTGGTAACATAAAGACAGAGTACCTGGGAATTCTGTGGCCTTTGAGAATACACCTTTTATGAAGCAGAAAGAAAAAGGGGACAATCTGATTAATTGCTGTTTAAAGGGTGTATTTATCTTCCTTAGTTCTAGTCACAGATGATTTGACATGTGCATCACTGAAATCCATTTCCAAGTGGCTTTGAAGAGCAGTGAAATCTACTTGGAACTTGACCAGAGTCATTTTGACTTTTCTATCTGCACCAGTAGACAAAGATTGGTGTATAAACGGTTGCACCTATGACAAACAGGATCCTAGAATATTCAATAGCATCATTTTTTTCAAAGACAAAGTGAAGTACCACTTTCTCAGTGCATACACTCTAAAGATGAGTTTTATGTCAGCCTCTGTGAAGGTTTCCCATATGACCCAAAATATGGCCTGAATTTGAAAAACGCAATTTGCCTTATATATTGTTATTATAGAACTATTATTTTTTTAAAAAACTATTTTCAATGTGAATTAGCCTATTTTAGGCAATGAGTGCATGAAATAAAAAATAATACAAGTGAAATTGAAGTAGGGATCTTTGGATAAAGAAAAGTACTCAATATAATAATTATAACTGTTCTTATTTCTTATTTTAATAAGAAATTAACCCCAGGAATCCAAAAATGTTTGTATCCTAATAGTTATTACCTTGCTTATGCCAACTCATAGCTTGGTAAGATTTCCTATTCCTGTTGACTCCACTGGTTCTAAAAGGAAATAGAAATTCCACAGGGCTTCCAGACAGGGAATGCCACCAGGATTACAGCTCTTCACTTATACCAGTATCCATAATAAAATGTGTAAGATTTGAAGAGAGAAGCTTAAGATATATTAAACTGGGAATCATAACTGGGCCAACAGTGTCCCACTAACCAGGATCTATTCTATCAAGTGGAAAAATAAAAAACAGAAATGCCACAAATACAGCTATTATGCTTGTTAATATTAATGTGGTGTGATGAGTTGTACAAACTACCAAAGTTTCTCAATAGTTGGCAGTGGAGGGAGTGAGGTGAGGTGAGGTGAAGTCGCTAAGTCGTGTCTGACTCTTTGCGACCCCGTGGACTGTAATCTACTAGGCTTCTCTGTCCATGGGATTCTCCAGGCAAGAATACTGGAGTGGATTGCCATTTCCTTCTCCAGGGGATCTTCCCGACCCAGGGATCAAACCGGGGTCTCCCGTATTGGAGGCAGACAATTTAACCTCTGAGCCACCCTTGGAGGAAGTAGATGCTGATAAAATTACCATCTATATTTCACCATTATTTTAGTGAAAATTATTTTTTTCCGCTCTCAAAATAATATGTTTTCCTAGAATGCATTTAATTACAGTTCCCAATTCATCAGTAAGGCATTTCAAATACAATGCATTTCGAAATAAGGCTATAAAAAGGCAATATGATTCACTCAAATGAAAGAAAAGATATTTAAATTAGATTTTGTAATGCAGTGGTATAGTCAATATCTGTTTTTATATTTATTTTTTTATTTCTCAGAGGAAATAAAGCTCAAATTAGAATTGAGAGGTAGAAAATTTTTTAGTCCATTGATTTTCACGCATGTTTTTAACGTGCAAAAGATTTTATTTCAAACCATTCTAAAAAAGAAATCCAGGAAAATAAAACTGTTCTTGCTTATGTGTAACCTTGCATGAGATGGCACTGTCTTTGTTCTGTCTTTGTTCTCTCCCTATCCCTCAGATTCCATCTTTATTTGCTTCACTAACTCCTCTTCCCACTTTCAAGTGGGAACATATGTAGACATATTTCCCCAAGTGTAGGACTTGACTCTTCTGTTCTTTCTTTCAACTCAGTTTCTCAAAAGAATAGATTTACTTTCTGCCTCCACCCCCACCCCGGCCTCAACTCTTAATCACATCCTCTAGCCAGAGAGCCTTGGAAATGTCAAGAAGCCTTTCCAACACTTTATTGTCTCTGCTTCTCACTCTTTCATCCATAGACACCATGACTAGGGGTTTCCTGGAGTATAGAACTTGAATCACAGGAGAAACAGAAATAGCCAATTACTTATTTGAGAATTTTGTCAAAGAAAAGAAGAGAAACCAAATATTTCCTAAACAGCAAAGGAAGAGTTGAATTTATAACACGCTAACTCTCTAAAATAGAATGTTAATACCCACAACATTATATAATTCTCAGTATACTTAATCCCTGTGGTTTTATTTTGACTGCTCTTTGTTTTTCTCCCCAAATAATGGGAATCAGCTTGGGTTTTACCTGTCCGTGGTCTTTATATGGGCCTACTCTGCTGAGCTGGAATAACACTAAATATACATAGACATGGCATTCTTAAAAGTTCAGGTCAAGTATGTACGATTAATACCTTATATGGAAAACATGCCTATGCACCATAGGAAACATGTCATATGCACCATTGATTTCATTATCACATGTGGAAAGTGACATTGCTGGTCTTATAGGTACTTATTTACAGCTTGTCTTCATCATTGATGAGGCATGTCTTATTTCAAACAACTAGCTTTGCTCCTTTCTGTATAGATTTCCTTCATCAACAGTAACAGGAATAATTCTCTAATTTACAAATGTTTATAGTTACAAGCTGGAGAAGGCAATGGCATCCAACTCCAGTACTCTTGCCTGGAGAATCCCATGGATGGANCCTTTCTGTATAGATTTCCTTCATCAACAGTAACAGGAATAATTCTCTAATTTACAAATGTTTATAGTTACAAGCTGGAGAAGGCAATGTCATCCAACTCCAGTACTCTTGCCTGGAGAATCCCATGGATGGAGGAGCCTGGTAGGCTACAGTCCATGGTCGCAGGGAGTCAGGCACGACTGAGTGACATCACTTTCACTTTTCATTTTCATCCATTGGAGAAGGCAATGGGAACCCACTCTAGTATTCTTGTCTGGAGAATCCCAGGGACAGCAGAGCCTGGTGGCCTGCCATCCATGGGGTCACACAGAGTTGGACACAACTGAAGCGACTTAGCAGCAGCAGCATACTTGCAAGCACTTTTTTATCACAAATTATTTTACTTGATCTACCAGCAAACTTGTCAACTATACATTAAATAAGGAAACTGAGAATCAGTTAATAAGTGATGAAAGTAAGTCTAAACTTACGTCTATCATCTATTATCCCTTCACTCTTCTCTTGACAGCTACATTCTGCTGAGTCACATGGAACACAGCTGTGTGATATTCTACTCAAGAGAGTGGAAGCATAAAAGCACCCTTGAGACACCATAAAATATGTAAAATATAATAAAAATGCAAAATAAATACAAGTGAAAGTCTGACTGATATTTCTGAAGCTCCTTTAACAAACACGAATGAAACCTGGTGGTTTAGATGGTAAAGAATCTGCCTATAGTGCAGGAGACCTGGGTTTGATCCCTGGGTAGGGAAGATCCCTTGGAGAAGGGAATGGCAACTCACTCAAGTATTCTTGCCTGGAAAATTCTATGTACAGAGGAGCCTGGTTCACTACAGTTCATGGTGTCACAAAGAATCAGACATGAGTGAGTGACTTACACTTAATGAAATCAGACCCCTTGACAATGGCATTTTCTTGAAGCCAACATAAGTCCACATGGGTGGCAACTTTTTTCAATATTATTTTTCTTTGATTATTAACAACGACACCAATTTTCAACAAATAAAAATATAAGGAACACCATTAAAATTTGAACAAAACCTGATAGCCTCTTTGTACTTTTGAGATTTTTTCATGTTCAACTTCTTGATTAAAATAGAAATACTAAAAACTGCACATTTCAAGTCACTACACATGGTTATTTTAAGCCTACAAACAAATTTTAAAGGCATTATTAATCCTGTTGATGGTAACCTTGTTCATCAGGCTGAGGCACTGTTTATCAGGTTTCTCCATTGCACAGGTACTCTTTTCTCCATTCCACACTGTACTCTTTGAAAACAAGTCACTATGCACAGCCTACACTTATGGAATGTTGTGTTATATGCCACCTCTTTGAAAGAGGAGCATCTATATAAATTATTTGGACAACTACTATAAGTGAAATTAGTTTACTCTCCTTTGTATTTATTTATTCAATTATCTATGTAAGTATGGATCCAAGAACATTTATTCTAAATTTTGAAATATAATTCAATAGACTTTATTTTGTTGTTCAAACCTTAGCCTTTGGGAGCTCTTTCAGTTGGTTCCAGTGTTCCTTTTAGCACACCCTATTCAGTACGTGNAACTTTTTTCAATATTATTTTTCTTTGATTATTAACAATGACACCAATTTTCAACAAATAAAAATATAAGGAACACCATTAAAATTTGAACAAAACCTGATAGCCTCTTTGTACTTTTGAGATTTTTTCATGTTCAACTTCTTGATTAAAATAGAAATACTAAAAACTGCACATTTCAAGTCACTACACATGGTTATTTTAAGCCTACAAACAAATTTTAAAGGCATTATTAATCCTGTTGATGGTAACCTTGTTCATCAGGCTGAGGCACTGTTTATCAGGTTTCTCCATTGCACAGGTACTCTTTTCTCCATTCCACACTGTACTCTTTGAAAACAAGTCACTATGCACAGCCTACACTTATGGAATGTTGTGTTATATGCCACCTCTTTGAAAGAGGAGCATCTATATAAATTATTTGGACAACTACTATAAGTGAAATTAGTTTACTCTCCTTTGTATTTATTTATTCAATTATCTATGTAAGTATGGATCTAAGAACATTTATTCTAAATTTTGAAATATAATTCAATAGACTTTATTTTGTTGTTCCAACCTTAGCCTTTGGGAGCTCTTTCAGTTGGTTCCAGTGTCCCTTTTAGCACACCCTATTCAGTACATGTGGAAAGGCAATGGCACCCCACTCCAGTACTCTTGTCTGGAAAATCCCATGGATGGAGGAGCCTGGTAGGCTGCAGTCCATGGGGTCGCTAAGAGTCGGATATGACTGAGTGACTTCACTTTCACTTTCATGCATTGGAGAAGGAAACAGCAACCCACTCCAGTATTCTTGCCTGGAGAATCCCAGGGACGGGGGAGCTTGGTGGGGGCCATCTATGGGGTTGCACAGAGTCGGACACGACTGAAGCGACTTAGCAGCAGCAGCATTCAGTGCGTGTGTGTGTGTGTGTGTGTGTGTGTGTGTGTGTGTGTGTTGTTGTTGTTGTTGTTGTTTATTTAAACTGTCTTACTTTCTGGCACTACAAGATGTTCCAGGCTCATCTTGAGTATACTCTACTCCATTCCTAGAATTAGCTGTTTTTCAAAGTAGTAGAATGAGTTTTAAGACAGGAATATATAGATTCAAATCCTGGCTCCATACTTACTCACCTATGATCTTGGGCAACTTATTTAGCATCTCTGAGACTCAGTTTCCCTCACTTGTAAGATGAGAACAGTACTAGTCTCAAAGGTTAATACTAGTACTGAGTCTAGTATACTAGTGCAAAGACCCAGTGACAACTAGGTTTGAACAAGAAAGCAAATGTAAAACCCTAGTTTCTAGCTCTTTAAATACCTAATAAACATTAATTCTTTCTCATTCCTCTGATCTCATTGAGCAGAGCAACCTACTTCTTCTCCACTAGAAGTCTCCCTGAATCATTGCCCATATTCTATCGGCTGAGGCAGCCTTCAAAATCACTAGCCTGAAGCAGTCACTCTAGTTATTAGCAATCCAGGGATATGGCTCTCTGTGCATAAACTAAAACTTGGACACATGTGCACACAGACACACACACAAGCACACATATAGATGTTATATTACTTCACATAAGTAAGATATTTTCAAGCTAATATCTGTCCTTGGTATAAGACATATTTTATATTAAGTGCTCAAAGCAGAAATTTCGAGATACTAGTATTTCAGATGATTAATTTAGAGAAAAAGGAGAAATATTTGTCAAAATGAATAGTTACCATAACAACTATATGCAAGTGTTTTGTTTTGTGGGGGTTTTGTATGTGTGTGTGCTTGCTTTGGCAATCATTTCACCATCATTTTAAAATTTCAGTTTCCATGACAACCAAATGCAGTTAGCATTACCTCTAAATATACTCCCCAGGTATTTTTTTCTTCAATGAATCAAAGGTTTTCATTTTATACTAAAGAGATCAAGGCTATCTAGAAAAACAATGCAAAATCTATCAATGACAACCCTTTAAAATAAAAAGATGGTTAATGTCAAATAGAGTAACATTATGGATATGATCTATTTTTATCTCTTAACCATGTTTATCAAGGAGTTTTAAGGAAATATACTAGAAATGAGCAAAGCAAATTTGGCTAAATTTCTAACACAAGTTATGCTCAAAGAAAGAAGTATTCAGTTCTGAGTCAGACCTCATCTTGTGTTGATATTAGCTTGTATTTTTATAGCACAGCTAATCTTTCAATCAGAGATGTGAAATACACAACTCTGGTCCCAATGAACTTCACTTATCTGGGAAGACTTACAAGGCATTGAACATATTTTTGTTGAAGTTGTAATTTCATTTTTCCACTCTATTAGTACTGTTTCAACTTCTCTTTCACTTTTTTCACTTATTGCCCCTTAATTCTCTCCTTTCATTCTCCTATTTTTTCCTCTTTTTTCCCTTCACTTTTTCCCTTTCTCTCCTTTCTTCTCCACCCACTACTTACTGTGATATATGTTGGTAGTAATAAACAGTGGTAACAGTAGTAAAACAGGACGGGAATATGCTTAATAAACATTTTCTTGGGGTCAAAATACTACTTGAGGAGAAACTCTAATCAAAATTTCACAGACATCAGGATACAAATACTTTATAGAAAGAATACTCTAAGGAGGGGATTCAATATTTGCTTAACTTTCAGAATCATTTGAGAGTTCATTAACATGAAAAGCTGACTGTATAACGTACTAAAGTGAAAGAAAGTGAAGTCTCTTAGTCGCATCCAGCTCTTTGCGACCACATGGACTGCAGCCTTCCAGGCTCCTCAGTCCATGGAATACTCCAGGCAAGAGTACTGGAGTGGGTTGCCATTTCCTTCTCCAAGGGATCTTCCTGACCTAGGGATAGAACCTGGGTCTCCCTCATCACAGGCAGAAGCTTTACCATCCGAGCCACCAAGAAAGCCAGTATAATGTACTAGTGAGTATCAGAAAAGCATATGACTCTGGTTCAGCAATTGCAAGAGATAGACAATTATTGTTCTGTATGTATTCTTGTTCAGATGTGTTCTCAACAGATAGTCCAAAAAGGTATACATAAAAATAAACCCATGTGTGTGTGTGTGTGTGTGTCTGTGTGTTAGTCACTTAGTCATGTCTGACTCTTTGTGACCTCATGGACTCTAGACCACCATGTTTCTCTGTCCATGGGATTTTCCAGGCAAGGATACTTGAGTGGGTTGTCAGTCTTTTCTCCGTTTCTTGCATACTCAGAACCTTAAAAGACCCTACAGCTATTAACTTACCTGGGATCACTAAATGCTAATCAACATAATGATACCATATGATGCTACTGTTTTTCTGAAACTTTTACAAACTCAAACTCTATAAAATCAACCATAACATTAGGAAGCAAAGCAATCATGGTCCCATAATTCAATTATTTTTACTGTTGTCACCTTTACCTTTTCAGAAAGGCCCTTGATTAGTAATTTCTAGTTATATTTTCCTTTCAGTATTCCTCAGAAAAATATTTTATATGAAACAGGTCTTAACCACTCACTTTGTTTTTACTTTTAAGAATGGGGGCTGGAAGAGATATAATATCAAAAGATAACAGAAACTTGGGAAATTGCAGATAATGTATCAAACTTAAAAGTCTATATGTTAAAGTTAGGATATTATTTCAGCTGTAACACAGACTCCAAACAGTGATTTGAATAAGATAAAAGTGTTTTCTGCTCTCCCATAGCAGGTTTCTGTAACAGCTATGCTACATTGTGGTTACTTACAGGCCTGGTGCTTTGCCTTTCCTGGGATGTCATCTGGGTTCAGGATGTTATATAATTATGTTCATGTTCCAAGCAACAGATGAAGGAAGGGTGTGAAAAAGACATGACCCTCCCTTTTAGGATATAAGCCAGAAGTTCCACATCTCACTTCTGTTAACGCTCTTTTCTTCAGAACTTTGTCTAGTTGGACATGGAACAGCTAAAACAGATGGCTATTTCTAGGAGATAATTGGAAGACAATTGTCAATCTCTGTTAATTTCCATTTTCACTAGGAAATTGCGTGTGCATGTATGTATTTCTAATTTCCCCCAATTCAAAGGAGATGTAGAGGAAATCAAGATAATTATTGAATTTTATACAAATTTGGGCCTATAAATTAGAGAAAACTGTCCAGGAAAACATGCCACAGGAAAATATCAAGGCTTAACCACAGATCTAATTTATGTACATTGAAGTATGGAGAAAGAACTCCAAGCACTTTAACCTTTAGGAAAAACCCATCACAATTAAGAAAGATTGATTTAGTACCTGAAATAGCATAGAAAGATCCATCTTGGTAATGGATCATGGAAAAATTGATATCTATTTAGAGAAGCCAAGTAAGAATTACAGAAGTATAGGTTACTTTCAATATGAAAATCAGCTTTAGGCTAGAGAATTAGTTTCCAGACAGTGATTTCATTTCAACAATATCTACTTGGCATATTTTTAGTTTGTGCATGAAAATGTGACATCAACTTCCTAAAGAAAAATTTAATTTTCCAAAAGGTATATGGCTTATGAATATATAACTCATACTCTCAACTTAAAAATGCTTAGAGTGGTTTACCATAGCTGCTACAAACAGTCTAAGATATAGTTCAATATGTTAACTCATACAGGGTTGAAGATTATGTTATCTAGGGGCAGAACTTGTGTCAAAGATTCAGGTGCACAAGACTTAGAGCAGAAGGAACAGCCTTCAAAGAAAGAAGGAAAGGAGGAGCAAGGATATGGTTTCAGGTAAAGTCTAGCTTTGACCTTATTCATGAGGGTTTCTCGATTTTCATCATTCTTACTCAGTAGGTCACAGAATCAGTATGAAGTTTTTATCAGTGCTAAGTGCATTTCAATTGCATAATGGGCAAAAGGGAAATGACCACTGGATGTGTCCACACACCCAGTAAACCTACAGTAAGAAGGTTTGGTCATAAATCAATTATCTGACTTATCTGTGCCTGAAAATCATAAATCTATAGTTATATTTTTTTACACAATTTTACATTTTAAATTATTGGACTTAAAAGATTATCATGCTAGTAGATCAAATTATCTTAAAATGTGTAAGTAGATGAAAAGTATCTATTACATAATAATATAAAATTAATTTTAGTATTCTGAGTTTATAATAATTAGTTCTTAATTTTAAGTATCCTGCAGTTGAAATATGTGTATCCACTAAGGAGAAAATTATCTCAGTTCACTGAGTTTATATAACATCTTGAACAAGAGACAGACAGTTGTTAACACTCAGAGAAATTTGTTTCTAATATGGACAATGAGGCTGAGCTCTTTTTAATACTTCAAACTTTTAAGTACTTCAAAACAATCTATTCTTGTAGTTCACATAGTCTATTTTTCCAACTCTCACCATGTTGATCATTTGATGGAAACTTGAATTGAGGGTATTTTAAAATATTTAAATATTTTCCTGCTTAGCCCTTTGATTTAATGGAATCCTAGATTATGTATTAATATGGTTCTGTCATCTTCCTTTTAAGGACCTTGATTGAATCTTGGCAGGCTACATTTGTCTGTGTCCCTAATATTATGCTGTACAGTCCTTAGTCTTAGTCATGTCCGATTTTTTGTGACCTCATGGACTGCAGCCTGCCAGGCTCCTCTCTCCTTGGGGATTCTCCAGGCAAGAATACAGGAGTGGCTTACCATGCCCTCCTCCAGGGGATCTTCCCAACTCAGCAATCGAACCCAGGTCTCCTGCATTGCAGTCTGATTCTTTACTGACTGAGCTACTAGGGAAGCCCAAGAATATTGGAGTGGGTAGCCTATCCCTTCTCCAAGAGATCTTCCCCACCCAGAAATTGAACCAAGGTCCCTTGCATTGCAGGCAGATTCTTTACCAGGGAAGCTTTACCAATATTATGCTCCTCTTTTGTATATTTAAAATGACTTTTTAAATTTCATAGTAGTTTTACTTGATTGTGGATGCAACTTACAAAGTCCTTCTACTAACAAATAATAAACTGCCATTGCACACTCAGAAAGCAATCATTTCTTTATCTGAAAATTCCACTGCTGCAAATTTGTCTAACCATCCATTCATTCACTCATCCACTGAACATTTAGCATAACTATCCCTGGTATGAAAGCCTTTGCAGAGAGGAAATCAATTGACTGATAATTTATTGCCTCCTGTTGTAGAAAAATATGTAAAAACAAAAAAAGCATTTCAAGTTCTCTCATCTATATGATGAGAATAATGAATATCAAACTCTTTGCATAAAGCTGAAGAATATAGTCAACCTTGAATAAATGGTAGTACAGGTAAACCAGAGCACTTAAGATAAAAAAAAATAAAGATAAATCTGAATCTTGTTTGGACGTGTATCCCTGGAAAATGAGCATAAGGATCATCCCATCTCTTTGTGAAAATCATCCATGAGGTTGTTTGTTACTTGTTTGTGATTCAGTTCAGTTCAGTTCAGTCGCCAGTCGTGTCCTGATTCTTTGTGACCCCATGAATAGCAGCCCGCCAGGCCTCCCTGTCCATCACCAACTCCCAGAGTTCACTCAGATTCACGTCCATAGAGTCAGTGATGCCATCCAGCCATCTCATCCTCGGTCGTCCCCTTCTCCTCTTGCCCCTAATCCTTCCCAGCATCAGAGTCTTTTCCAATGAGTCAGCTCTTCGCATGAGGTGGCCAAAGTACTGGAGTTTCACCTTTAGCATCATTCCTTCCAAAGAAATCCTAGGGCTGATCTCCTTCAGAATGGACTGGTTGGATCTCCTTGCAGTCCAAGGGACTCTCAAGTCTTTTCCAACACCACAGTTCAAAAGCATCAATTCTTCGGTGCTCAGCCTTCTTCACAGTCCAACTCTCACATCCATACATGACCACTGGAAAAACCATAGCCTTGACTAGATGGACCTTAGTCAGCAAAGTCATGTCTCTGCTTTCGAATATGCTATCTAGGTTGATCTTAGCTTTCCTTCTAGGGTGAGTATAAGGCATTATAGATTCAATCTCAGTGGTTTTTTAAATGACAGTGGAGCTTGGAGCATCATGGTTCCTAATTATACTCTGAATACATGTTTCTACAGTTTTTAGAAACAAAAGTATTCATTAACAATTACCTGTTAAGCATTCACTGTTCCTCCATTACTTAGCGTTGCTCCACATGCTGAGGATATGGGAGTGAACACAACAGGCAGACCAAATCCCTGTTNATGTTTCTACAGTTTTTAGAAACAAAAGTATTCATTAACAATTACCTGTTAAGCATTCACTGTTCCTCCATTACTTAGCGTTGCTCCACATGCTGAGGATATGGGAGTGAACACAATAGGCAGACCAAATCCCTGTTTTCATAGAGCTTACATTCTGGTTGCTATGATCGCCAGACAACTAGGGTAGAAGAGGGAGCCAAGAGGATTTTTTTTTTAATCCCTGTAAAAAGTGGAAAAGACATTTTTTAATGCCTGGTATAACTCATTTTTATATGAGAGGTATCAGTAGCTATGTGGCCCTGTGGTGAAATCTGGAGCATTCTGTGTTGTTTCTTGTTTGTTTTATCAACTCCAGTTAATTTTATATATGTCCCACTGAAGCCAATTTATAAGACTTTTTTTGACCCCTTTCTCTTATTGCATCATGAAAACCACAGAGCTAATAAATGTGAAAAAAGTAACCATGATATATATAGTATGAATTATAACTATACTATAATCTGTGAATTGTGGATTACAGTTCTATTTCAATACTTGCCGCACTTTAACACACCTTGAACTGATTTGTTAGAATTTTATAGTTTCTCTGAGGACTTTTATGTGAATGATTAAAGACATTTGATAAAAGTGACTTGAACTGGAATTTATATAATTATTTAATGTTCTTTGAGATTGATTCTAATGAATTGTTATAGTCTAATGAATTGTAGTCTTCTCATACAGTTTTTATTCCATTGTTTTGATAAACAGATTGCTATATCCTTTACCAGAATGAGTTTACTTAACTGGCTGATCTCTAGCTATTTTGGTGTTTGTGTAGTCCTGGTGAGCTCACATAATTTGTGTATTATGGATATCACATATACTATATTTTCATTTTTAGTTTCTGTAATTGATAGTGATTCAGTCTTATTGCCAATATGTTTTCTTACATTATTTCATTTTAATATTTTGATGGTAACATTTAAGTTCTACTTTCTTCTTAAATGATTTTAAATTTCAGATTTTAGTCAAGACTTTATTATGAACTCCACATGCAAAGTCTGTCCTGACACATGGAGCTGAGAAATTTTCAAACTTGTAATGTTAACAGAATTATAGCTCTGCAGTATAAGCAGGTAGTTCAATTTGTGAAGTTCAAATCCTATAAATGAGTCAAATTGATTGAGTCTGAGGAAGAAAATTCATAAATGTTTATGGTAGCATTATTTAAAATTTCTCCAGCTAGAAATAACACAAATATCCATAAACGGGTAAACAAATAAACAGATTGTTATATGTGAAGAGAATAAAACATAATCTGGCCGTGAAATGAAATGAACTACTGTTTATCATGGACAGCTTGCAAAAACATTATGCTGAGTGAAAGAAGGAAGAGGAAAGTAGAATACATACTCAATGATCCAACTATAAAAGATGCAAATTAATCTGTAATGCCACAAAGCAGATCAGTGGGGCAAGGAATGGGAAGAGGAATCTACTGCAAAGGGACAGAAGAGATTGGGGGAGGTGGCAATGAAGATATTTAGTTCTATAATGAAGTGATGATTTCATTGGCATCTGCAATCAACATGACTCACCCAATTGTACATTTCAAATGATTAAATTTATACAGGTAAGTTACTCTTCAATAGAATCAATAAGGGAGGGAGCAGTCCTAAAATGGCAGAGGAATAAAAGGGGAGATCACTCTCTGCCCCACAAATTCATCAAAAGATCATATGTTCAGTTCATTTCACTTAAGTCACTCAGTCATGTCTGACTCTTCATGACCGCATTACTATAGCACGTCAGGCCTCCCTGTTTATCACCAACTCCCAGAGCCTACCCAAACTCATGTCCATTGAGTCAGTGATGCCATATAACCATCTCATCCTCTATTGTCCCCTTCTCCTCCTGCCTTCAGTCTTTCCCAACATCAGGGTCTTTTCCAATGAGTTAGCACTTCACATCAGGTGGCCAAAGTATTGGAGCTTCCGGCTCAACATCAGTCCTTCCAATGAACACCCTGGACTGATTTCCTCTGGGATATACTGGTTGGACTTCCTTGCAGTCCAAGAGACTCTCAAGAGTCTTCCCCAACACCACAGTTCAAAAGCATCAATTCTTCAGTGCTCAGCTTTCTTCACAGTCCAACTTTCACATCCAAACATGACTTCTGGAAAAACCATACCCTTGACTAGACAGACCTTTGTGGACAAAGTAATAACTCCACTTTTTAATATGCTGTCTAGATTGGTCATAACTTTCCTTCCAAGGAGTAAGGGCCTTTTAATTTCATGGCTGCAATCACCATCTGCAGTGATTTTGGAGCCCCTCAAAATAAAGTCTGACACTGTTTCCACTGTTCCCCATCTATTTGCCATGAAGTGATGGGACTGGATGCCATGGTCTTCGTTTTCTGAATGTTGAGCTTTAAGCCAACTATTTCACTCTCCTCTTTCCCTTTCATCAAGAGACTTTTTAGTTCCTCTTCACCTTCTGCCATAAGAATGGTGTCATCTGCATATCTGAGGTTATTGATATTTCTCCCGGCAATCTTGATTCCAGCTTGTGCTTCCTCCAGCCGAGCATTTCTCATGATGTACTCTGCATAGAAGTTAAATAAGCAGGGTGACAATATATAGCCTTGACATACTCCTTTTCCTATTTGGAATCAGTCTGCTGTTCCATGTCCAGTTCTAACTGTTGCTTCCTGACCTGCATACAGGTTCCTCTAGAGGCAAGTCAAGTGGTCTGGTATTCCCATCTCTTGAAGAATTTTCCACAGTTTATTGTGATACACACAGTCAAAGGCTTGGCATAGTCAATGAAGCAGAAATAGATGTTTTTTCTGGAACTCTCTTGCTTTTTCCATGATCCAGAGGATGTTGGCAATTTTCTGTCTGATTCCTCTGCCTTTTCTAAATCCAATTTGAACATCTGAAAGTTCATGGCTGATGTATTATTGAAGCCTGGCTTGGAGAATTTTTACCATTACTTTACTAGCATGTGAGATGAGGGCAATTTTGGAGTAGTTTGAGCATTCTTTGGCATTGCCTTTCTTTGGGATTGGAAAGAAAACGGATCTTTTCCATTCCTGTGACCACTGTTGAGTTTTCCAAATCTGCTGGCATATTGAGTGCAGCATTTTCACAGCATCATCTTTCAGGATTTGAAATAGCTCAACTGGAATTCAATCAACTCCACTAGCTTTTTTCATAGTGATACTTCCTAAGGCCCCCTTGACTTCACATTTCAGGATGTCTGGCTCTAGATGAGTGATCACACCATTGTGATTATCTGAGTTGTGAAGATATTTTTTGTATAGTTATTCTGTGTCTTCTTGCCACCTCTTCTTAAAATCTTCTGCTTCTGTTGGTCCAAACATTTCTGTCAGATCCATACCATTTCTGTCCTTTATCAAGTCCATCTTTGCATGAAATATTCCCTTAGTATCTCTAATTTTCTTGAAGAGACCTCTAGTCTTTCCCATTCTATTGTTTTCCTCTATTTATTTGCATTGATCGCTAAGGAAAGCTTTCTTATCTCTCCTTGCTATACTTGGGAACTCTGCATTCAAATGGGCATATCTTTCCCTTTCTCTTTTGCTTTTCACTTCTCTTTTTTTCTCAGCTATTTTTAAAGCCTCCTCAGACAGCCATTTTGATTTTTTGCATTTCTTTTTTTGGGGGGTGGTCTTCATCCCTGTCTCCTGTACAATGTCAGAAGCTTCTGTCCATAGTTCATCAGGCACTCTGTTATCACATCTAGTCCCTTAAATCTATTTCTTACTTCCACTGTATAATCATAAGGGGTTTGATTTAGGTCATACCTGAATGGTCTAGTGGTTTTCCCTATTTCTTCTATTTAAGTCTGAATTTGGGAATAAGGAGCTCATGATCTGAGCCACAGTCAGCTCCCAGTCTTGATTTGCTGACTGTGTAGAGCTTCTCCATCTTTGGCTGCAAAGAATATAATCAGTCTGATTTCGGTTTTGATGATCTGGTGATTTCCTTGTGTAGAGCCTTTTCTTGTGTTGTTTGAAGAAGATGTTTTCTATGATCCATGTGTTCTCTTGGCAAAACTCTAATAGCCTTTACCCGGCTTCATTCTGTACTCCAAGGCCAAATTTGCCTGTTACTTCAGGTATTTTTTGACGTCATACTTTTGTGTTCCAGTCCCCTATAATGAAAAGGACATCTTTTGGGGGTGTGAGTTCTGAAAGGTCTTGTAGTTCTTCATAGAACCATTCAACTTCAGAAAAAAACCATAGCCTCAACTAGATGGACCTTTGTCAGCAAAGTAATGTCTCTGTTTTTGAATATGCTATCTAGGTTGGTCATAGCTTTCCGTCCAAGGAGTAAGGGTCTTTTAATTTCATGGCTGCAGTCACCATCTGCAGTGATTTTGGAGCCCAAAAAAATAAAGTCAGCCACTGTTTCCACTGTTTCCCCATCTATTTGTCATGAATTGATGGGACTAGATGCCATATCTTAGTTTTCTGAGTGCTGAGCTTTAAGCCAACTTTTTCATACTCCTCTTTCACTTTTATCAAGAGGCTTTTTAGTTCCTCTTCACACTCTAGTAAAAATAATGCTCAAAATTCTCCAAGCCAAGTTTCAGCAATACATGAACTGTGAAATTCCAGATGTTCAAGCTGATTGTAGAAAAGTTTGAGGAAACAAAATCGCCCCAGGTCGGTAAGTACCCAATCACATTTGTCAGACCTCTCCACCATGACGAGTCCATCTTGGGTGGCCCCACATGGCATGGCTTAGTTTCATTGAGTTAGACAAGTTGTGCATGTGATCAGATTAGCTAGTTATCTGTGATTGTGGTTTTAGTCCGTCTGCCCTCTGATGCCCTCTCTCAGGATTTACCATCTTACTTGGATTTCTCTTACCTTCAGTTCAGTTCAGTTCAGTTCAGTTCAGTTCAGTCACTCAGTCGTGTCTCTTTGTGATCTCATGAATCACAGCATGCCAGACCTCCCTGTCCATCACCAGCTCCCAGAGTCCACCCAAACCCATATTCATTGAGTCAATGACGCCATGCAACCACAACCATCTCATCCTCTGTCGTCCCCTTTTCCTCCTGCCCTCAATCTTTTCCCAGCATCAGGGTCTTTTTGAATGAGTTCTTCACATGAGGTGGCCAAAGTATTGGAGTTTCAGCTTCAACATCAGTCCTTCCAGTGAACACACAGGACTGATCTCCTTTAGGNGATTAAAGGTCTAAATGTAAGACCAGAAACTATAAAACTCCTAGAGGAAAACATAGGCAAAACACTCTCTGACATAAATCAC
Source organism: Raphicerus campestris (assembly GCA_006410735.1). Lineage (NCBI taxonomy): Eukaryota > Metazoa > Chordata > Mammalia > Artiodactyla > Bovidae > Raphicerus > Raphicerus campestris. The sequence continues at coordinate 356,301 of SJYW01016406.1, read as the reverse complement.
AGCAGGATCCTCTATGATCCACCTACTAGAGTAATGGAAATAAAAGAAAAAGTAAACAAATGGGACCTAATTAAACTTAGCTTTTGCACAATGAAGGAAACCATGAGCAAGATGAAAAAGCCTTCAGAATGAGAGAACATAATAGCAAATGAAGCAACTGACAAAGAATTAATCTCAAAAATATACAAGCAGCTCCTGAAGCTCAATTCCAGAGAAATAAATGACCCAATCAAAACTGGGCCAAAGAACTAAACAGACAGTTCTCTGAAGACACACAGATGGCTAACAAACACATGAAAAGATGCTCAACATCACTCATTATCAGAGAAATGCAAATCAAAACCACAATGAGGTACCATTTCANGACCCAATCAAAACTGGGCCAAAGAACTAAACAGACAGTTCTCTGAAGACACACAGATGGCTAACAAACACATGAAAAGATGCTCAACATCACTCATTATCAGAGAAATGCAAATCAAAACCACAGTGAGGTACCATCTCACGCTGGTCAGAATGGCTGCTATCAAAAAGTCTACCAAAAAAAATAATGCTGGAGAGGGTGCAGAGAAAAGGGAACCCTCTTACACTGTTGGTGGAAATGCAAACTAGTATAGCCACTATGGAGAACAGTGTGGCGATTCCTTATAAAACTGGAAATAGAACTGCCATATGACCCAGCATTTCCACTGCAGCACACACACCAAGGAAACCAGAATTGAAAGAGACATGTGTACCTAATAGTCATCACAGCACTGTTTACAATAGCAAGGACATGGAAGCAACCTAGATGTCCATGAGCAGACGAATGGATAAGAAAGCTGTGGTACATATACACAATGAAATATTAATCAGCTATTTAAAAATGTATTTGAATCAGTTCTACTGAGGTGGATGAAACTGGAGCCTATTCTACAGAGTGATGTAAGTCAGAAAGAAAAACAGCAAAGCAGTGTATTAATGCATATATATGAAATTTAGAAAAATGGTAATGATGACCTTATATTCGAGTAGCAAAAGAGACACAGATGTAAAGAACAGACTTTCGGACTCTCTGGGAGAAGGCAAGGGTGGGATGATTTGAGAGAATGGCATTGAAACATGTAAGTTATCATATGTGAAACAGATTGCCAGTCCAGGTTCAATGCATGAGACCGAGTGCTCAGGGCTGGTGCACTGGGATGACACTGAGGGACGGAATCGGGAGGAAGGTAGGAGGGGGGTTCAGGATGGGGAACACATGTACACCCATGACTGATTCATGTCAATGTATGACAAAAACCATTACAATATTGTAATTAGCTTTCAATTGAAATAAATAAAAATAAAAATAATCAATTAGAGAAATTATTTCTTGAGAGAATGAAAGAAAATCATATATAAAGACAATTTAGTATAATATTAGAATTATCCTCAATGTTAAAATCATAAATTCATTAGTACTTTCAAAAGGAGGAATAAAGAGGAATTCAACTCTTTGTTCTAGAAGTCTTATTGAAATGTTTCTCTTCTTTCATGTTATACACACACATGAGCACACACACTCATGCCCTTTAAATTTCAAATGCAAAAGGCACTTCCGTTATGCCCTTTACAGTGCTAACTCAGGTTCTAAAACTGAGATAAGATAAAACTCTGAAATTATGAGCCAAATGAAAATACATGAAAGTGATGAAGAACAGAAAGTTTTATTCCCCTAATCTTTCTATTCTTGAATGACACATGCAGTCTCAAGCTTTGGCTCCTATGGTGCTTATGTTGCTANAGATAAGAAATTATGAGCCAAATGAAAATACATGAAAGTGATGAAGAACAGAAATTTTTATTCCCCTAATCTTTCTATTCTTGAATGACACATGCAGTCTCAAGCTTTGGCTCCTATGGTGCTTATGTTGCTAACCATGCTTTTGGAGGGAGCAAACAGTCCTAAATTTCCTGTGAGCCCCTCTTCATCAGCCACAGTTTGAAACAGTCATTTCCGAATTTGCTTCAGTAACCATATTAGATAGTTCAGGTTGCAGTAATGTTTTGACTGGCAGCTTCTATTTCTTAGAAAATATAAAACTGAGTTACATGAAAAAATCAACGGTTATTGTCAGAACCTCCATCTGAATGTGGATCATGTTAGCAGAGCTCCAGCACAGATTCAGATCATCTGATTGCCACTATAAGGGAAGAAACTGCACTTAGAAAAACTACTGTACTTCTGATGGAAGGATTGTTCAGGGAGGGCAGAGTCACTTCCAATATAGCTAGTACCTTCTTATAGCTGACTTGCACATATTTTTTGTAACAAATATCCTCCCAATTAAAATAATTAAAAATTTTCTCACTAAGGTGGGCTTGAATTACAAGACTGCTTTCACAAACCTATAAAGGGAAAAACTAACTCAGTGTTCTTTCTGCCTGGAGGTCTTGCTGCCAGTGTTCATCCCAGATACCTACATGGCTTGCTTTCTCACTTATTTTGCTGCTGCTGCTGCCATCACTTCAGTCGTGTCCGACTCTGTGCCACCCCAGAGATGGCAGGTTCCACCGTTCCTGGGATTCTCCAGGCAAGAACACTAGAGTGGGTTGCCATTTCTTTCTCCAATGCGTGAAAGTGAAGTCTCTCAGTCGTGTCAGACTCTTAGCGACCACATGGACTGCAGCCCACCAGGCTCCTCCGTCCATGGGGTTTTCCAGGCAAGAGTTCTGAAGTGGGACATCATTGCTTTCTCCACTCTCCTATTTTCAGTTCAGTTCAGTTCAGTCACTCAGTTGTGTCTGACTCTTCCCGAACCCATAAATCACAGCACACTAGGCCTCCCTGTCCATCACCAACTCCCAGAGTTCACTCAAACTCATATCCATCAAGTCGGTGATGCCATCCAGACATCTCATCCTTTGTGATTCCCTTCTCCTCCTGCCCCCAATCCCTCCAAGCATCAGGGTCTTTTCCAATGAGTCAAATCTTCGCATGAAGTGGCCAAAGTACTGGAGTTTCAGCTTCAGCATCAGTCCTTCCAATGAACACCCAGGACTGATCTCCTTTAGAATGGGCTGGTTGGATCTCTTTGCAGTCTGATGAACTCTCAAAAGTCTTCTCCAACCCCACAGTTCAAAAGCATCAATTCTTTGGTGCTCAACTTTCTTCACAGTCCAACTCTAATATCTATCTATGCATGACCACTGGAAAAACCATAGCCTTGATTAAACAGACGTTTGTTGGTAATGTCTCTACTTTTCAATATACTATCTAAGTTGGTCATAACTTTCCTTCCAAGGTCATAACTTTCCTTCCATAAGTTTGCTTCCATAACTCCTTCCAAGGAGTAAGCATCTTTTAATTTCATGGGTGCATTCACCATCTGCAGTGATTTTGGAGCCCCAAAAAANATATCTATCTATGCATGACCACTGGAAAAACCATAGCCTTGACTAAACAGACGTTTGTTGGTAATGTCTCTACTTTTCAATATACTATCTAAGTTGATCATAACTTTCCTTCCAAGGTCATAACTTTCCTTCCATAAGTTTGCTTCCATAACTTCTTCCAAGGAGTAAGCATCTTTTAATTTCATGGGTGCATTCACCATCTGCAGTGATTTTGGAGCCCCAAAAAATAAACTTTGACACTGTTTCCACTGTTTCCCCATCTATTTCCCATGAAGTGATGGGACCAGATGCCATGATCTTCATTTTCTGAATGTTGAGCTTTAAGCCAACTTTTTCACTCTCCTCTTTCACTTTGATCAAGAGGCTTTTTAGCTCCTCTTCACTTTCTGACATAAGGGTGGTATCATCTGCATATCTGAGGTTATTGATATTTCTCCCAGCAATCTTGATTCCAGCTTGTGTTTCTTCCAGACCAGCGTTTCTCATGATGCACTCTGCATAGAAGTTAAATAAGCAGGGTGACAATATACAGCCTTGATGTACCCCTTTTCTTATTTGGAACCAGTCTGTTGTTCCACGTCCAGCTCTAACTGTTGCTTCCTGACCTGCATATAGGTTTCTCAAGAGGCAGGTCAGGCGGTCTATTATTCCCATTTCTTTCAGAATTTTCCACATTTTATTGTGACTTTAGTTGCTTATAAAACAGCACCTTCTCAGTAAAACATCTTTGACTACTTACTTCAAATTGAACCCTACTAAATCTCATTCTCCTACATATACACACATGCACACACACANGTAAAACATCTTTAACTACTTACTTCAAATTGAACCCTACTAAATCTCATTCTCCTACATATACACACATGCACACACACATCACTATGTCCCTTTCCTGTTTTGCATTGTATCCCTCATTCCATCAAATGATTAATTTGGCATTTTAAAACTCATTTATTTTCCATCTTCCTTCCTTCCCCCATTAACCAACACATTTTTGTTTTCTGGTTTGTTAACTTACTACTGTATTCTGAGGTCTAGAATAGCTCCTGGAATGTAGGGGGCACCAATTATATACTGGTGAAGAAATAAGTGGCTATAATATAAGAGATGATAGTTTTAATGCACAGATTAGAGCCCAATTAACTAACTGACTGGTTGAAGAAAGCAGGAAGCTTTCCTTACACTTTGATAGGAAAGCTTCCATGAGCCTTCATGAACAGAACATCTAGAATTCTAAGCTCTAGTATTTTTCCAGACAATTATGACTATTACTCAATATTTCTTGATATATGTTTTTTATTTTAAAACATCTATGGATAATTATACTTTCAGTTCAGTTCAGTCACTCAGTCATGTCCGACTCTTTGCAACCCCATGAATTGCAGCATGTCAGGCCTCCCTGTCCATCACCAACTCCCGGAGTTCACTCAGACTCTCGTCCATAGAGTCAGTGATGCCATCCAGCCATCTCATCCTCTGTCGTCCCCTTCTCCTCCCGCCCTCAATCCCTGCCAGCATCAGAGTCTTTTCTAATGAGTCAACTCTCCACATGAGGTGGCCAAAGTACTGGAGTTTCAGCTTTAGCATCATTCCTTCCAAAGAAATCACAGGGTTGATCTTCTTCAGAATGGACTGGTTGGATTTCCTTGCAGTCCAAGGGACTCTCAAGAGTCTTCTCCAACACCACAGTTCAAATGCATCAATTCTTCAGCACTCAGCCTTCTTCACAGTCCAACTCTCACATCCATACATGACCACAGGAAAAACCATAACCTTGAGTAGACGGACCTTAGTCGGCAAAGTAATGTCTCTGCTTTTGAATATGCTATCTATTTTGGTCATAA
>SJYW01016406.1:303883-336207 GCA_006410735.1 Raphicerus campestris | reverse complement strand
AAAAAAAAATTAGTCTAAGTGCCCTAAAGCACCCATCCACTAGTAAATCCTGCAATTTACCTCCCTTTTCTACCATTCAATGGAAGTTTCTCTCTTAAGACTAAATTTCCAAATCAGCTATTGTTCCTGTATCATCTACCTTTGATCTTCCTGTAAGATTTGACAGTTAACACCTCCTCTAGACCATTCTTCTATTCTCTTTTGTGTGGCTGTGAACTACCCAAGATTTCTTCCTATTTTCATTATATTTCATTGGTTAACACCTTTGAAAATTGCTAATACTCCCTCATCTTCTAAGTGATGAATTTCTCCCAACTCTAATCTCAGCATCCTTTCTCTCTGAATTTGTGGTCACACTCACTCCTAAACCTTGACTACCAATTATACAGATATTTCTAAAACCTTACCTTGAGATCTTCAGATCTGCCTAACTCTAGGCACATTTTCAACTGCTTGGAGAATTCTTTAATTATATGCTCTTCCAATCCTCAATCTCAACATAAATCCCTTAGCCTATACACTATCATTAATAAGTGGAAGTAGAATGTTAGTTTTCTTATCCCAACTACATACATTCTCACTTGTTCCAACTTTTTTTCTATTCTGTTTTTCTACTTGAACTGAGACACATACTGCCAGGTCTTGAGGTAAAGTGTATTCAAAAGCAGAGATGTTACTTTGCCAACAAAGGTCTGTCTAGTCAAGGCTATGGTTTTCCCAGTCGTCATGTATGCATGTGAGAGTTGGACTGTGAAGAAGGCTGAGCGCCAAAGAATTGATGCTTTTGAATTGTGGTGTTGGAGAAGACTCTTGAGAGTCCCTTGGACTGCAAGGAGATCCAAACAGTCAATTCTAAAGGAGATCAGTCCTGGGTGTTCTTTGGAAGGAAAGATGCTAAAGCTGAAACTCCAATACTTTGGTCACCTCATACGAAGAGTTGACTCACTGGAAAAGACCCTGATGCTGGGAGAGATTGGGGACAGGAGGAGAAGGGGACAACAGAGGATGAGATGGCTGGATGGCATCACTGACTCAATGAATGTGAGTTTGAGTGAACTCCGGGAGCTAGTGATGGACAGGGAGGCCTGGTATGCTGCAATTCATGGGGTCGCAAAGAGTCAGACATGACTGAGCAACCGAACTGAATTGATATCATCTATGTGAAAATACTTTAAAGGCTACAATGATATTTCATTGCTCTTTATTTGTGTTTTTAAATTTGCCAATATTTAAGGCCCACTTCTTTCTGTCATTATATTATTCTGTATTATGATTTTNAAAAAAAAATTAGTCTAAGTGCCCTAAAGCACCCATCCACTAGTAAATCCTGCAATTTACCTCCCTTTTCTACCATTCAATGGAAGTTTCTCTCTTAAGACTAAATTTCCAAATCAGCTATTGTTCCTGTATCATCTACCTTTGATCTTCCTGTAAGATTTGACAGTTAACACCTCCTCTAGACCATTCTTCTATTCTCTTTTGTGTGGCTGTGAACTACCCAAGATTTCTTCCTATTTTCATTATATTTCATTGGTTAACACCTTTGAAAATTGCTAATACTCCCTCATCTTCTAAGTGATGAATTTCTCCCAACTCTAATCTCAGCATCCTTTCTCTCTGAATTTGTGGTCACACTCACTCCTAAACCTTGACTACCAATTATACAGATATTTCTAAAACCTTACCTTGAGATCTGCAGATCTGCCTAACTCTAGGCACATTTTCAACTGCTTGGAGAATTCTTTAATTATATGCTCTTCCAATCCTCAATCTCAACATAAATCCCTTAGCCTATACACTATCATTAATAAGTGGAAGTAGAATGTTAGTTTTCTTATCCCAACTACATACATTCTCACTTGTTCCAACTTTTTTTCTATTCTGTTTTTCTACTTGAACTGAGACACATACTGCCAGGTCTTGAGGTAAAGTGTATTCAAAAGCAGAGATGTTACTTTGCCAACAAAGGTCTGTCTAGTCAAGGCTATGGTTTTCCCAGTCGTCATGTATGCATGTGAGAGTTGGACTGTGAAGAAGGCTGAGCGCCAAAGAATTGATGCTTTTGAATTGTGGTGTTGGAGAAGACTCTTGAGAGTCCCTTGGACTGCAAGGAGATCCAAACAGTCAATTCTAAAGGAGATCAGTCCTGGGTGTTCTTTGGAAGGAATGATGCTAAAGCTGAAACTCCAATACTTTGGCCACCTCATACGAAGAGTTGACTCACTGGAAAAGACCCTGATGCTGGGAGAGATTGGGGACAGGAGGAGAAGGGGACAACAGAGGATGAGATGGCTGGATGGCATCACTGACTCAATGAATGTGAGTTTGAGTGAACTCCGGGAGCTAGTGATGGACAGGGAGGCCTGGTATGCTGCAATTCATGGGGTCGCAAAGAGTCAGACATGACTGAGCAACCGAACTGAATTGATATCATCTATGTGAAAATACTTTAAAGGCTACAATGATATTTCATTGCTCTTTATTTGTGTTTTTAAATTTGCCAATATTTAAGGCCCACTTCTTTCTGTCATTATATTATTCTGTATTATGATTTTCCCTAACTTCTCAGCTAGCTCTCCATCTCCTTTTTCTTTCCAAAAGTGGTATACTGTCAAATATTTAAAAAGAAGCTCTCCAGAGGTGATAGATCTTGCATTTATTATCGAAAGGTGAACTTAAAGAGGGCTGGGATAATACATAAGGAAGACAGATGAAATATTGTTCCAGAGAGTTTATATTCTTGTTGGGGTTTGGGGGACACAGAAAATAAAAATAAATAAACAGAATATTTTCTTTAAATTGGCTACATAAGAAATGAATAGAGTTATGAAATTAGAGAGTAATAGTATTTATATATAACAGAATGGCTCTTTCTTCCAGTTTCTAGGTCCTAGTTCAGTTCAGTCTCTCAGTCATGCCCAACTCTTTGTGATCCCATGGACTGCAGCATGCCAGGCTTCCCTGTCCATCACCAACTCCCAGAACTTGTTCCAACTCATGTCTACAGAGCCAGTGATGCCATCCAACTATTTCATCCTCTGTCTTCCCCTTCTCCTCTTGCTTTCAATCTTTCCCACCATCAGGATCTTTTCTAATGAGTTACTTCTTCGCATTGGAGCTTCAGCATCAGTTCTTCCAATGAATATTCAGGACTGATTCCAGATCCTCAAGGTCTTATTTAGTAAAGTCCTAATGCCCTAACTTACTTTGCATAATTATGAGAACAATTGATTTTTATTGGTTCTGTGAAGTTTGATGTCATTTTCAAAACTTTCAAATCAACTGACAGTAATACAAAATGGTGGATTTTAATGGCATACATAAAGTAAATAGGTATAGTCTCCCCTCCTCTCCACCTTTTATGCAGTGCCAGAAAGGAAGGGATATAGTCAGAGGCATATGATTATTGAACTTTAATACTGAAAGGAAATGAAAGGTACTCCAGTGGAGAGGAGTAATTTTTTTTTTAATGGTTTGAGGGTGCTCTAAGCTTTTTTCTTAATTTTTATAGAATTATTTCTAAGAAATCTTTGCATAAATATCTATTATATCATTGACAAGTCAAATTAGTAATAGAACCATAATTTATTGTCAAGCAACATTCAGCAATTATGTTGAAATAACTGTCAGCTAACTTCCACATAATATCATCACAAAAAGGATTACAGTCTTCAAATTTTTTATCTAATAACTGCATGCATGCATGCTGTCACTTCAGTCATGCCTGACTATTTGCAACTCTATGGACTGTAGTCCACCACTCTCCTGTCTATGGGATTCTCCAGGCAAGGATACTGGAGTGGATTGCCATGCCCTCCTCAGGGGATCTTGTCAACCCAGGATTGAACCCACATCTTTTACCTCCTCTGGATTGTCAGGCAGGTTCTTTATCACTAGCACCAGCTGGGAAGCCCAACAAATAGTGAAATAGTTACTTATATAAATGATAAGCATTCACAAATGTGTTATAAATTATAGTCATGGGTTAGGCTTTCATTGTGAATTCCCCAGATACTCTCCATTATGACATGAGGAGTGTGAAAATATTTTCCTACTTAGATAGTTGTATTTTGAACAGGTTTTCTTAGACTTCAAGACATATTTCAGGTAACTGTTTTGGGAATGCAAGTAACTGTAATATTTTTATTACCATATTATCCATTTATATACTGTGTCTCTTCCTCAAGGTTCTCAAGGTGATATATAAACATTAATTGCCAAGAATTGGTAGTTCTCCTTCAAGATATGTAAACCTGAAGTTGGACTAATTAACAATCATAATCAAATAGCCATCTTACACACACACACCACACACAGACAGCCAGACTCACACACAGCTTATTTACTATTTATAAACTAACCTTTTCTAGGTTGTGGACTATTCAGAAATGAGTGATAGGATAACAATAGCAGAAGCTAGCAGTAGGACTTATGAGATCTGGCCCTTATTTTGAAGTGATTTGTCTATATAGGAAAACTCAAATGAGAGGATATGAAGCTAAGTCCATGAAAATTTTGATTTTTTATCAAGAAAAATTATAGAAGCAAAAAAATAATTAGATGGTACAAAGCTAAGTCCATGAGAAGTCTGATTATTATACAAACACAATTCTAACTCTAAGCTTTCACTTCCAGTATAAATTATTGAAGTTCCTTCTCCATTTTAGTATTACATTAGACTCTCAAAGATGCTTGTGATATTCTGGGCTTTCCCTGACATTCTCATTAATGTTAGTTCATTGCTGTCTAGTGGTTCTTTGCATTTGTGCTACAAGCCTAGCACACTGCCTCCCTGATTACACTAGGAAGCCAGCCTCTCTCAGTTCTGGCCAGCTTTGCTGTCCAGAATTACAACAGAGTTAGAAATTATTTTAATTAATAAATTTGGTGAACCTCCAGTGAGACTAGATCAGCATAAAAAAGAGCAGGCAAATAACCAATACTAAGAATAAAAAGGAAACACCAATAAAGATCAGGCATTAAAATATAGTACAATATAAACAACTCCATTGACAAAATTTTAGATGAAATTAAAAAGTTCTATAAACCACAACTCATAAAATAAGAAAGAAAAAAAAAACCAGAAAACCCATATAGTACACATTTAACTATTTAAAATGTTCTCAAAAATTTCAGGCACATGAGAAATGTCATGCACCTATGGGGTGTCAGTACTAAACATGTCACTCTTTCCCTGGAATTATTTTTCCATTCTGAAAATAGGAAGTCAAACTGTATTATCATTGCACAAAGAAACTTCCAGACCAATAAGTTTTCACCAGAGAGTTCTGCCAAACTTGTAAGAAAGAAATAATACCAGTGTTATGTACTCTTTTCTAGAGAATAGAAAAAGTAGGTAAATTCTCCAGCTCCTTGTGAACCCATTATAATCTTGGTACCAAACCGCAAAGATAATGGCACAAGAAAAGAAAAACACAGGCCAAGCTCACTGACAAACATAGATGTAAAAAATCCTAAGCAAAATATTAGCAAAGCTATTTCAATAAGAAATGCAATATATCATAACAAAGCATTTATTTCAGAAACACAATGTTGATTTAACATTAAAAAATAATTGTACTCTGCCCTTTGAATAAAGAAGAAAAATCACATTATCATCTCAATTAAAGTAGAAAAAAGTTTAATGAAATTTAATATTGATCCATGATTTAAAACAAAAATCTTGGGAAACTGAAAATGGAAGGGATATTTCTTAATCTTCTATAGATATCTACCAAAAACCTACAGGAAATATCTTACTTAATGAATAGACATGTTTTCTCTTTGAGATTAGGAATAAAACAAGGATCATTTGAATTAAAAACTTTAAAAAGAAAAAATAACTAGGCGCCAATGATACACACATACATACATGCATACATGCAACAAAGATAAGAAGTTGTCTTCAGGAAGGTAGAAATATATCAAGTAAAGAGAGATAAGATTGATCAGGTGTATTCAGAACTATGTATTAATGTAACAGCAGTAAGGATAGCTTGATGTTTGAGATCATACCAATCAATATTTACAATGGATTTAGAGGATAACAGTACAGCAATTCAGAAAATCTGAATTTCAGGCAAAAGGGATGGAGACCAGGTAAGGGTGTCAAAAACAAACAAACAAACAAACAAACTTACCCTAGTAACAATTCTAATCAGATGTAGGTGAATTCTGCATGGATGTGCCTGTGGCTGTTCCTTTAACCAGCAGGCTACTTTCATGAATATTTCAGTTCCCTATGCCTATGGGAAGCCCACTAAGAGAGGCCTTCTTAAGTGTTGTCATAAATGTTTACTTTCCTTGGAATCCAGACAAGACAACATGCAACACTGATTCATCAACACTGCAAGTACAGCTCCCTCCCAAATTATAATATTTTCCTGGAGCTATGAAAAAATTTTCTCTGTAAGCCTCAATTTCCTTATCTGTAAAATGGAGATATTAATTGTCACTCACGCAGGGCCAGACATTCTGGAGTGCGAAATCAAGTGGGCCTTAGGAAACACTGCTGCCAATAAGGCAAGAGGAAGTGATGGAATTCCAGCAGAGCTATTCAAAATCCTAAAAGATGGTGCTATCAAAGTGCTCCACTCAATATGTCAGCAAATTTGGAAAACCCAGCAGTGGCCACATGACTGGAAAAGGTCAATCCTCATCCCAATTCCCAAGAAGGGCAGTACTAAAGAATGTTCAAACTACTGAACAATTGCACTCATCTCCCAAGCTAATAAAGTGAAGTGAATTGAAGTGAAATGAAAGTCACTCAGTCGTATCTGACTCTGCGACCCCATGGACTATTCAGTCCGTGGAATTCTCCAGGCCAGAATACTGGAGTGGGTAGCCTTTCCCTTCTCCAGGAGATCTTTCCAACCCAGGGATTGAACCCAGGTCTCCGGCATTGCAAGCAGATTCTTTACCAGGTGAGCCACAAGGGAAGCCCCATCCTGCATGCTAGGCTTCAGCATTATGTGAACCAAGAACTTCCAGACATTCAAGCTGGGTTTAGAAAAGGCAGAGGTACCAGAGAACAAATTGCCAACATTTTCTGGATCATAGAAAAAGCAAGAAAATTCTAGAAAAACATCTACCTCTGTTTCACACAAAGCCTTTGACTGTGTGGATCATCAAAAAGAAAGAAAAAAACCTGTAGAAAACTCTTAAAGAGATGGGAATATCAGACCATCTTCCAGTCTCCTGAAAAACCCATATGTGGGTCAAGAAGCAACAGTTAGAACCTTGTATGGAACAACTGACTGTTTCAGGATTGAGAAAGGAGTACCATATGCTGTTTACTACCACCCTGTTTATTTAACTTACATACAGAGCACATCATGAGAAATGCTGAGCTGGTTAAGTTACAAGCTGGAATCAAGATTGCCAAGAGAAATATCAACAACCTCAGATATGCAAATGATACCACTCAAATGGCAGAAAATGAAGAGAAAATAAAGAAACTGTTGATAAGGGTGAAGGAGGAGAATGAAAACACTGGCTTAAAACTCAAAAAACAACAACAACAATTAAGATCATGGCAACCGATCCTACCACTTTATGGCAAATAGAAGGGGAAGGGGTCGAAGAAGTGACCAATTTCCTCTTCTTGGCCTCTAAAACCACTGTGAATGGTGACTGTAGCCATAAAATCAGATGTTTGCTTCTAAGCAGGAAATCTATGCAAACCTAGACAGTATGTTAAAAAGCAAAGATATCACTTGCTGACAAAGATCCATATAGTCAAGGCTATGGTATTCCTACAAGTCATGTGTGGATGTGAAAGTTGGACCACAAAGAAGACAGAGTGCCAAAGAATTGATGCTTTCAAACTGTGGTGCTGGAGAAGATCCTTCAGAGTCTTGTGGACAGCAAGGAGATCACATCAGTCAATCTTAAAGGAAATTCACCCTAAATACTCATTGGAAGGACTGATGCTGAAGTTGAAGCTCTGATACTTTGGCCACCTGATGTGAACAGCCAACCCATCAGAAAAGAGCATGATGCTGGGAAAGATTGAAGGCAGAAGGAGAAGAGGGTGACAGAGGATGAGAGGTTTGGATGGCATCATGGATTCAATGGACATGAACTCGAGCAAACACCAGGAAATGGTTAAGGACAGCCAAGACTGTCATGCTGCAGTCTGTGGGGTTGCTAAGAGGTGGTCACGATCTGGGAACTGAACAACAACATTTGTTCCTACCTCAGAGGGTTATCTAGGTTAACAGTTGACATATATAAAGTGTTTAGAATATTGCTTGTCATACAGTAAGCGCTCAGTAGGTATTAGCTATTATTTCTTGATCATTAATACCCATGACAGGTGGGTTTATTGTTTAGTTCTGAAACAACAGTTATATCAGAATATAATCAGTATATTGGATTATTTGATCTTGTGTGGCAGAATGAGAATATCCATTGGCCAATCCATGTCAAGCTAAGCCAAGAAGAAGCTATTCTTTTCCCAGTCTTGCTTTCCTATAGATTGACTTCAAGCATCAAACATCAAAGCCCATTCTTGCTGATTTCCCATCCCATGCTCTCCTATTTCAGGTGATAGGTGGATGCATGTGTGTTCAGTTGTGTTCACTCTTTGTGACCCCTTGTCCTGCAGTCCACCAGGCTGCTATGTCCATGGAATTTTCCAGACAAGAATACTGGACTGTGTTGCCGTTTCCTTCTCTAGGGGATCTCCCTGACCCAGGAATCAGATCCACGTTTCTGGCATCTCCTGCACTACAGGTGTATTCTTTACATGAGCATCACCTGGGAAGCCCACTTTAGGTGAAGAGCTACTCAAATAAAAGCTAGTGCTTTCTCTCTTTCACAGACACACACATTTTCACTTGCATAGACACATGCCTGTATATAAGATTTGCAAAACAAAACTTACAGACACAAGATATTTGTAACAGGAAAAGGAAATCTCCCCACACAATCCCCAGAAGTCTTAGAGCTGCAGCTCTGCCTCAGTCTCCCATAGGATTTCCTTTACCAATTTTTATGAAGACTCTCAGGCTACAAGTGCTGCATTTAAAAAGTAGTTTTCCTTAAGGAAAATTGAAGGTTATCTCTGCATTATGAGACAGGTCTTAAAGAATACATTTGGGTATGTTTCCCCCATCAAACAAGGCACAGTCTTCTCTAAAAGTACATTCAAGTCTCAACATCTCATAAAATAGAAAAATGCTCTCAGCTTGTGACTAACAATAATTGGGGGGAAAAAAAAAACTTTAGTGTTGAGTTTCAGACAGAATTGTAAAATTCAGAGAAAGCTTGATAACATATTCTCAGGATCTTTTTTAGGACAATTGTATGATTCCATGTTTCAAATATTTCCCTCAAAAGTATTAACACATGAAAAATAAGCAGAAGACCTTTATGTTTGTCTTAATTTGGGCTTCTGTTCTTCGAGATTCTTACCAACTGTGAATTCTTAAGGATAGGGAACGATTACCTGGGGAGCCCAGTGTGATAGCCATTTGTACAGAAAAGTGAAAGTCGTTCAGTCCTGTGACTCTTTGAGACCTCATGAACAATACAGTCCATGGAGTTCTCCAAGCCAGAATACTGGAGCGGGTAGCTGTTGCCTTCTCCAAGGAATCTTCCCGCCCGAGGAACCAAACTGGGGTCTCCTGCATTGCAGGTGGATTCTTCACCAACTGAACTACCAGGGAAGCCCTTACTTGTACAGAGGGACTTGGAAACAAGTCACTTCTGCTACACTGATGGCTACTGTGCAGCAGGTGTTGATGGCCTCAGGCATCACCTTGTGGCTTTCAGGGAGAATAAACAGTTGGAGATGATGTTAGATGGGACCAGAATCCTGTTGCAAATGCCTAGGTTTGGTGCAAATGGAGAAAAGAGGTGGATTTCCATTAGTACTTTTCTCCAGATGAATTGTTATTCAGAAGCTATCAGTTGTTACCTATGTGCTCACTAAAACTTTAGTAATTTCTAGAGTAACTAAGGCAGAAGGTACTATTGGCTCACTGGCCCAAACATAATTTGCAGGGAACATAAGTGAACTTATATATAATTCTATGAAGTCCTAATCATTGATTAAAAAAAAAATCAGTGGCAGCGTGCATATGCCTTTCTCACTGTGATTTCCTACTTTTTTTCCAAAGTGAATATGCCAAACTCAGAAAAAACAGAAAATAAAGCTTATTCGTCTCACAAATGAAAAAAAAAAAGAATTTTGCAAAAGCAAAAAAAAAAAAAAACCTCTCTTTAACTTTCTTATTTACACATTCTAGACTGACTCTATGGTATATTTATTTCCAAAATGCTTTTTTTCTCCTTTATGTATCTTACTGTCACAGCATTCGATATAGATTAATTCACAAAACTATAAACACCTTTCCAGATGCAAGACTTAAAATTGATAATTATTCCTATATAACTAAGGTTTTATAGTGAAATTGCTGATAAAAACATTCATTTGAATGTACATCAATATAAATGATATAACATAACAATGTATATGCATATACATAATACAATATCTGATATGCAACATATTATAGCTGGTGTGTGTGTGTGTGTGTGTGTGTGTGTGTGTAGCTTTTGAGATATATGTATAGGCTCAGGTTAGAGTTAGAGACAAAATCCAGTCAGGAGAAAAATGTCTTAAAAGTATTGCCAAGCCTCATTTGGTAACAATAGTGATGTGTGACAGCACTTAATGAAATATCGTATATTTTCAATTAAAATTTTATATACTGGAAGTTTACTTAAATTATTTTTAAATCTAGAGCTCAATGAGGCATCAGAAAATGAACTATGTGCTATTTTGAAGCATTCATGTGAGCACCCAATCATTATTTTTCATTATTAAAAAAACCACTCTTCCTCAAATAGTAAATATTGAAAGAAATGAGTGTCTTATACTACGTCTATTTTTATTTAAATGATTTATCTATTTCTGAAGAGTAAAGGAAAATTAAACTTCATCAAAAGTCTTATTCATGCTTTCCAAACCAGAATTAATAGCCTGTCATTTCACTTCAGCCACTCTTTCGATTCTGTGATTATGGAACATCAGTTCTGTGATTTGTTTCTTCCATTGTGGGCAGCTGATTATACTGCAGGTAGTTGCTATGTCTGGAAGGAAAGTTATCATCAGTGCATTGGGGAATTGGGGGTACAGAATCCTTGCCAGTTACTATCTGAGTATCAGAAAAGGCACAAAACACATCCAGCACCTCCTTTTACTTGTCACAGTTATAAAAGCAGTAGATATACACATTTTATAAGAGATCAATTAAATTCTTCAAACAATCCCTTTAGATGGAATTGGCAGATTCCAGATTATCTCATTATAAGATCATTCAGAAAAGGAAAGTGCAATTTTACATAAAGGTGTTTTTCATTTATTTGTATTATGTGTGTATTCTTATATATTATCAAGCTAATGACTCTAGGAATTATTAAATTAGATTTTTGTGATGGTTTAGACACTAAGTTGTGTCCAACTCTTGCGAACCCATGGACTGTAGCCTGCCAGGTTCCTCTGTCCATGGGGATTCTCCAGGCAAGAATACTGGAGAGGATTGTATTTCCTTCTCCAGGGGATCTTCCTGACCTGGGAATTGAATCCAGTTCTCCTGCACTGCAGGCAGATGCTGAAATGTTGCTGAGCTGTGAAAGACTCCAGGATTCTTTGCCTCTGGAGGAGAGGAATTCAGTCCCAGTCCGGGGCCAGTGACAGGCTTGATCACTCAGAGCTTTTGTGTAATAAAGTTTTATTAAAATATAAAAGAAATAGACAAAGCTTTTGACATAGAAATCAGATGGGGTCAGAAAGAGTGCCCTCCCTGCTAGCATTTAGCAGTATGTTACATACCTATCAAGTGAAAGTGAAGTAGCTCAGTCGTGTCCAACTGTTTGTGACCCCATGGACTATAGCCACACTCCTCCATCCATGGGATTTTCCAGGCAAGAGTACTGGAGTGGGTTGCCATTTCCTTCTCCAGAGGATCTTCCTGATGCAGGGATCAAACCCGGGTCTCCCACACTGTAGGCAGACATTTTACCATTTAAATCACCAGGGAAGTCTATATATACCTATCAGCAGACTGTTAATTAGAGAAAGGAAATGTCTCAAAACTCAGAGTGGCACCAGGCCCCTTACCACAACATACTCTTTGAGATAATATTGGCACAAGATGTGTCATCCCAGGCCATAAACGACTGACATGAATCTTGAAGAAAGGCACATTTCCAAGTAAATATATAGTTTCTTTAACATAGATTAGGAGAACAATGTATGAGTAAAACATACTGGTTTGTTGAGCCCTTATTGAAGAAAGACAGAGTCTAGGGTAAATACATAGTTCATTAACATAGCTTAAGAAAAACATTTCCATAAGAAAAGCCCATTGGTTAGCTCAAGGTTTGAGAAAAGTTAAGTTCAGGTAGAACCAGGTGTCCTCATGGTAACACAGAAATTTAAGAGAAATCTTCTAATTTTGCATAGTGAAAGGAAAAAGTCTGACACTTGCAGCCTATTTCCTCCGTTTGAAGACCCCTTGCCTTCCTGTCTGTTACCCTCTCAATTCTTTACCAACTGAGCTCCAAGGGAAGCCCTACTAACTAGATTTTGACATCTGCTTATTTCTCTATTTTTCAATCGCACAGTTAATTTATTTAATTGCCTCCTCATTAGGAGTTCTTAAGAAATAATATCACCATTTATTTAATTGGGTAGGTTTCATAGACTTGGCAAAATCCATCAATATCCATTCATTATTATTTGGTCTTCATAATACTTCTGGTAAAATTGGGCTCACATTATTTTACCAACAAAAGACCTAAAACTCAGAGAAAGTATCTGACTTATTTCAAGTGTGTACTGCCTTTTTAAAAGCTATAACTAAATAGAATTTTCCTATTTCTCCTAGGATGATCTTTCTACTCTATAATATGGCTACCTATGATGATATTTCTCCATGAACTGTACAAAATAAAAGTAAAGATATGAGCAATTACCATCATTTGATTTGGGCTATTAGTACAACAATAGTTTGGATAATGAAGTAATCACCTAATTCATGGATTATTATAATTTTTTAAAGTACCAAAAATAATCTGATGGTTCTTGCTAGACACTAGTCACTGATATACTAGTTAAGAAACATTCACAAACAAGACTAAAGGGAAACTGAGGCTGGACTACTACTGAAGATACTTTTCTTCAACTACTTGTCACCCAACTTCTTATCTTCCTCAACAGTTATTCCAGCATTCATAATTATATTGAACANTAGCAGGCAGGTCCTTTACCACTAGCACCATCTGGGAAGCCCATGTACATATGTAATTAGAAAACAATACAGTTATTGTGATGCTTTTCTTAGTCTCCCGCCCCCCTTATTGATTGAAGCAAAGGTGCAAGGTTTTTAAACTCTCTGAGAGACAATACGGTATTGAAAAGGCAATGAAAAATACATCTCCCAGAATTAAAAGAAATTATGAGAGGCATAGATCTCATACTAGATGAAGTTACAGGATTATTTATTTAGGTCCATCAGAAGTATCTACACGTTAGAGAAACATAGGTATTCTACAACAAAATAAGTAAGCAGGACAGAAAATTTGAAGGACTTTTATTGCTTGTACTTTTGATTTTGGTTAATAAAAAACTAAGCAGACAAACTAGACCAAACAGAGTATTGGCAGCATCCATGGCAGGAAATGAAAGCAGTTATTAAAAGAAGTTGCAAGTATTTGTTACCAACTTGCTTAGGAAGTATTTCAGATGGCTTCTTCAAATTTTATTTGGGACAAATCAATGACACTGAAAGAAAATCAGTTAATTTAAATTTTAATTGATGAAATAACATGTATACAAAATATATAATTTTATTCCTATTTATTTTTATTTTCTTATACCTGCCTCAAGTTACTTTGTTTATCTCTCTTAAGAAAAGATTCATTTTTTTGTTGAAAAATATTTTGTGGAAAAAACGTTATGCATTCATTTATAAATTCTTCTATTGAGTCTTTCTACATATGATACAATATACTAACTAATTATTAAATTGAAAGCAACTCAAATATGGTGTAAATTTATCCACTGTTCGATCTCCTTAGAAAGAAATAATGAAGGTAACACTTTCATAGGGTTAATACAGATGTATCACCCAAGATACTGTTAATATTTTCAATATTAGAATTTAAACAGAAATAATATCAGTATGTATGTCAGAAATATGCCTCAATGCACACCCCTGAAATATTGCTATGGATCATGGAATGTAAATTTTACCAGGTCACACTAACAATCAACTGCACAGACTTATCCCACACCTGTGACCTTGTGGCACAGCACATGTTGCAGAGCCAAGAATGTGTGAGGAATACAAAAATGCATGTAGACTCTGTCAACCAAAAGAGAACAAGATTTATGAAGCTGAACCCTTAAAAATTTTAGTCCAAACTTGACTGTGACCTTGCTGTTGATGTTCAGTTGCTGAGTCTGTCTAACTCTTTGTGACTCGATGGAATGCAGTGTGCCAGGCTACTCTGTCCTCCACTATCTCCTGGAGTTTGCTCAAATTCATGTCCATTGTGTTAGTGGTGCTATCTAACCATTTCATCCTCTTCTGCCTCCTTCACGTTTTGTCTTCAATCTCTCCCAGCATCAGGGTCTTTTCCAAAGAGTTGGTTCTTTGCATCAGGTGGCCAAAGTACTGGAACTTCAGCTTCAGCATCACTCCTTCTATGAACATTCAGGGTTGATTTCCTTTAGGATTGACTGGTTCGATCTACTTGCAGTCCACAGGACTCTCAATAATCTTCTCTAACATGACAATCCAAAGCATCAGTTCTTCAGTGCACAGCCTTCTTGATGGTCCAACTCTCACATCCCTACATGACTACTGGAAAAAACTATAGCTTTGATTAGACAGATCTTTGTCAGCAAAGTAATGTCTCTGCATTTAATATGCTGTCTAGGTTGGTTATAGCTCTCCTTCTAAGGGGAAATCTTTTAATTTCATGACTTCAGTCTCTCTCCACAGTGATTTTGGAGATCAAGAAAATAAAATCACTGCTTCCACTTTTTCCCCTTCTATTTTCCATTCTGAAATGATGGGATCAGATGCTATGTTCTTCATTTTTTGAATGTTTTAAGCTAGCTTTTTTTATTCTCCTCTTTCACCCTCATCAAGAGGCTCTTTAGTTCCTCTTCACTTTTTGCCATTAGAGTAGTATCNTCAAATTTTATTTGGGACAAATCAATGACACTGAAAGAAAATCAGTTAATTTAAATTTTAATTGATGAAATAACATGTATACAAAATATATAATTTTATTCCTATTTATTTTTATTTTCTTATACCTGCCTCAAGTTACTTTGTTTATCTCTCTTAAGAAAAGATTCATTTTTTTGTTGAAAAATATTTTGTGGAAAAAACGTTATGCATTCATTTATAAATTCTTCTATTGAGTCTTTCTACATATGATACAATATACTAACTAATTATTAAATTGAAAGCAACTCAAATATGGTGTAAATTTATCCACTGTTCAATCTCCTTAGAAAGAAATAATGAAGGTAACACTTTCATAGGGTTAATACAGATGTATCACCCAAGATACTGTTAATATTTTCAATATTAGAATTTAAACAGAAATAATATCAGTATGTATGTCAGAAATATGCCTCAATGCACACCCCTGAAATATTGCTATGGATCATGGAATGTAAATTTTACCAGGTCACACTAACAATCAACTGCACAGACTTATCCCACACCTGTGACCTTGTGGCACAGCACATGTTGCAGAGCCAAGAATGTGTGAGGAATACAAAAATGCATGTAGACTCTGTCAACCAAAAGAGAACAAGATTTATGAAGCTGAACCCTTAAAAATTTTAGTCCAAACTTGACTGTGACCTTGCTGTTGATGTTCAGTTGCTGAGTCTGTCTAACTCTTTGTGACTCGATGGAATGCAGTGTGCCAGGCTACTCTGTCCTCCACTATCTCCTGGAGTTTGCTCAAATTCATGTCCATTGTGTTAGTGGTGCTATCTAACCATTTCATCCTCTTCTGCCTCCTTCACGTTTTGTCTTCAATCTCTCCCAGCATCAGGGTCTTTTCCAAAGAGTTGGTTCTTTGCATCAGGTGGCCAAAGTACTGGAACTTCAGCTTCAGCATCACTCCTTCTATGAACATTCAGGGTTGATTTCCTTTAGGATTGACTGGTTCGATCTACTTGCAGTCCACAGGACTCTCAATAATCTTCTCTAACATGACAATCCAAAGCATCAGTTCTTCAGTGCACAGCCTTCTTGATGGTCCAACTCTCACATCCCTACATGACTACTGGAAAAAACTATAGCTTTGATTAGACAGATCTTTGTCAGCAAAGTAATGTCTCTGCATTTAATATGCTGTCTAGGTTGGTTATAGCTCTCCTTCTAAGGGGAAATCTTTTAATTTCATGACTTCAGTCTCTCTCCACAGTGATTTTGGAGATCAAGAAAATAAAATCACTGCTTCCACTTTTTCCCCTTCTATTTTCCATTCTGAAATGATGGGATCAGATGCTATGTTCTTCATTTTTTGAATGTTTTAAGCTAGCTTTTTTTATTCTCCTCTTTCACCCTCATCAAGAGGCTCTTTAGTTCCTCTTCACTTTTTGCCATTAGAGTAGTATCATCTGCATATCTGAGACTGTTGATAGTTCACAGGCAATCTTGATTCCAGCTTGTGATTCATCCAGACTGCATATCACATGATGTACTCTGCATATAAGTTAAATAAGCAATGTGATAATATATAGCCTTGCCATACTCCTTTCCCAGTTTGAAAACAGTCATTTTTTCCATGTCTGTTTCTAATGGTTGCTTCTGTGACCCAGTGAAAATAAAGTCATTAAAGCCTCAGCCTAGTACGTATGTGTGGACAACAAATAATGGTATGTAATAAAGAGAGTAATGCAACACATACAAAATGCTACTGGAGCAAAATGTGAGGGTTAAAATAATGACTTAGAAAGCAAGAACCCAAAAAGGAAATACTTGAACTATATTCTAAACACTGAAGAGACATTTGTCAAGAGAAGAAAAATAAACAATGCTTGCCAGGTGGAGAAAAAAAAATCATCAAAGTCACAGCTGTGCTGAATAGAAGAGCATCATATATTTGTGAACCAACAATCACTTAACCTTGATAAAGAAGGATATTTTGATTGGGACTGGAAGAGCATGACCCTAGTGGAAGACTGAGTGAAAAATGTCTGGTGGTAAAGGTCCTCATGTATCAGACAAATGAGTGTGGGTTTTGCACTATGTATGTGCAAGAAAAATATTTTAATATTGAGTCCCTGTTTTTAATAATGTTATTTTGAAAGTTTAATATACTGAAATGAATACAAGCGAACAAGGAGTGGGGTACCCATGCCATGCTTCTAGTCCCCTTGAGCCCAGGGGGAATAAAGAGGAAAAGGGAGCTGAGAGTGAGGAGATGCTGATGAGATAGAGTTGAGTTGCTGCATCCTTCAGACACACTCACAGAACCTACCAGCTACCTTCCTATGAGAGAAGAGTAGAGGCTTCTCTCCCACACTCTAACTTGAGTTTCTCTCTACCCTTTAATAGCACTTCCCTCTTACTGGTCACCATGAGCTTCTCTTCCTCCATTTGTCCTTTATAAGTTGCTTGGCAAAAGTCCCACCTTAAGCCATTTCTTACTCTACACACTTTCTGTGAGTTCATATCCTTTCTTACAGCTTAAAAAAAATGCCAATGACTTCCCAAACATATCTCTCTAATAGTTTGATATGTCACCTGAGATTCTAGCTGGGCTGTTCTACTTGACTCTCTCAGACATCTCCAACTCAGAATGCTAAACTGTCATATTAGAAAGGTTTCAAAGGATCATCCCTTCCTATGTCCACATTTTATAAAGAAAAAACAAAACCCAGGGATAGTCATTGCTCTCCTCAAGTATGTCTTCATTATCTGAAATCAGAACAGAATGCAATGCACTCACATATTTTTTAATTTGCTTCATTATTTAATCTGACATATGCATTGGCTCCAGTGAAGGTCTATGCTGTGGGGATAGCATTAAACTAGGTACTTGACCAAGACACTTCAGGCAGCTTATAATCAAGTGAAAAGATAATGTGTACTGTAATACATGGCGAACGATGAATGCTCCATGAGAGCTATAAAGAGTTACATGGACTGAAACAAAGGTCAGTTTGCATTTTTAAATATGTAATATGCATTTACATATTTCTCACATAAATTTAGCTACTCCAATTGCAGTTACTTTTACGTACCAAACATACAGTTGGCAAACACATATTCCCTTTCCAAAGGAAAGCCACACATTAACTTTAGGATCAAAGCTGGAGTTTTGTGTATTTTTTCCCCAAAAGGAGCACAGAGATATTAACTTCTCTGAGACTGGGGAAATTCTGGGGTGGAGACAGATACAGAGAGTAAAAAAGCAATTCAAGCCCAGAGCAGCTGGTGTGTTCAAAAACTGCACAATAGATCATCAAACAAGTTGCCTGGACTGCTTCTCATACTGCTGCAACACTTCAACATAGCCTGAGATTCAAAAAACAACTTGTTTGTTTATTTCAACTTCAATAGCCATGAGACAGCCCTGGTCATGGAACTGTGGTATCCATAGTAGTTCTTTCTGTCTTCTCTTAGACTTCTCCAGGTTCAGAATTCATTAAGGAAGCAAAGAGATATGTAGAACTCAGTAAAGTGAAATGCATATCACTAGAAACCTTTTCAATTGCAGTCTGTAGAGAGAATACCTATTAGAAAAGATGTTACTGTGTGAGATCCCCAAAGTCCTCTTATGGACTGTGAGCGATGATAATGAGGAACAAGAGTTCAGCAAGATCCACTGAGAATCTAAATTTTAATAGGAGTCTGATTGGCATTTTCCTAGGTTATACCCTCTGGTTCAGAAAAAGAAGGAAAATTATGACAGTGAAAAAGCAACAGCAACCCTCCCAGGGTCCTCCAGAGCTCTTGTACCTGCAAAATTCAAAGCAGAAGAAAATGATCACAGAGTAATTTCAGGGCAGTAGGAGAGCTATTGGGAAAAAATACCTATACCTTGAGTCTTAGTGAAAAGACTGGAAAACAAGTTTCAGAGGGGAAACTATAGGCAAGACTTCTGAAAAATTATCCTNCAAAGCAGAAGAAAATGATCACAGAGTAATTTCAGGGCAGTAGGAGAGCTATTGGGAAAAAATACCTTGAGTCTTAGTGAAAAGACTGGAAAACAAGTTTCAGAGGGGAAACTATAGGCAAGACTTCTGAAAAATTATCCTTCATGAAATCAATATATGTAACATATATATACAAAGACATCATAAAATGTATGACTAAAAAATCTAGAGACAGCATAGTTTTCAAACCTTATTAAGAATTTGAATCATGGAGATAACTTATTAAAATGCTGTTTCTGATTTGGTAGATCTGGGGGGGTGGGCCTGGGATTCGACCCTTTTAACAAGCTTTCAGATGATGATGCATGTCCCACAGATCCATGGGCCACACTATGAATAGCAAACAAGAGGAAAGTTCATTAAATTAGAGGTCAGAATACCTGGATTGCACTCTTTGCCCCTCTCCCCTAGCCATACACAGTCACCTACTTATAAACTTCGTAATCTGTAGCCAGAAACTCAATCTCTCTGAGCCTCCATTCTTATAAAATGGGATACTAATCATATGCCTGAAATGTAGCCTCATTGAAAATAATGAATGAGAAAATACTTTCATTATAAAGCAATATATAAATAAAAGTTAGTTATGAGAAGAAACAAAAATATGAAAATGCATATTCTCTCAAAAGAAAAGACACCGAGGGTAATGATATACTATACTAGAAAGGTTTTGTTTTTGTAGAAAATTGAAATAAATTGCTTTCCATCTCTGGAAAAGCACCCACAGCAGCAGTTCTCAAACTCTGCTGCTCATTAAAATCACTCAAAAAGCTTTTTAAAAATATCTCTACCTGGTTCCTTTCCATCTTGTCTCACAATTCTGACTCAGTTGGTCTAACAGGAGACCCAGACACTAAGAATTATTTTTTAATTCAAGTAATTTTAATACATAATCAGTGTTGAGAACCACCAGCCCTTGACACAGATGATCATTGAGGAAAACTGGCTGGGAAAGTGAGAGGAAATTGACCAGGTGACTGCAGAAACAGAAAGGAAAATCTGGATGAGTACCCATTGGTGTGTACCTCCCCACTGAAGGAAAACTGATTTTTGCACTGAGAAAATATTCAAAGAAAAACAGGAGCAGCTGGTGAAAGTGATAGTAAGGCTTATTTCTCCCCTGAATAGGAGGATCAAATGAGATGATGCCTGTGAAGGTACTTGATGTCTGTGAAGTGCCATAAAAATATGTAGTGTTTTCATGAACAGATTCATCAAATAACTCTTAAACCTAAGCAAGTAAGATACAATAAAGAGGACTTCTTTAAACCAGTCTCCCTCAGAATCCATCTAATACAATGTTTTGCAAACTGATAAAAATTTACAAAGGTATATGTGTGGTATAAGCTAAATACAATCTCCAATTATTATCTGTATTTTTGTTGCTATTCTTGTTTTTGACCTTAAAGATTACTCAATTTATCAAATTAAAAAATTGTACTCTTGAAATTTCAGTTTTGAAACAAAAACGAGTTTTTGGATGCCTCTTAAAAATTTAAGTGACTGGCAAGCAAAATTAAAGCAAACAAACAAAAAAAATTAGAAACAAGCAGATATGTCTCCACACCCTCTCCAGCATTTATTTTTTGTAGATTTTTTGATGATGGCTATTTTAAAAAAATAGAAAAAATCAAGAGAAAAATTAAAATGACTAGAAAGCCAAAATTTAAAAAAATATATAGAAACAAGATAAATTTACATAATAAGTGGGTATCAAAAATAAAAATCCAATAGAAAAGAAAGCATCTACCCAAAAGAAGGTGGCAAATAGTTGACACAGCATTCTCTAGTCTCCACCATGGCACACAAAAAAATCATAGCCCTTTGTCATGAGTATCTAGGAAACCATGGCAGGCTGTGACCCATAAAAAATAATCTTGGGTGTAAAGGCCTTCAGAGTTGTCAGGAACTTTGAAGTTTGCCAAAAGTAACAGTGTTGAAACACAAATCAGCTAGTAGGAAAAAGCAAAACTCAAAAAATATAAAATTATGGAAATACACATTCATAAAATTCCCTGTGTGTTTTTTTCTTGTTTTGGAATTCAAGGACATTTGTTTGGTGGTGCAGAATAAATTGCAAATAGCTAATACTTAATGTGGAGTGGGAAAGGACAACCCACTTCAATATTCTTGCCTGGAAAATTCCATGGACAGAGGAGCCTGGTAGGCTATAGGTCATGTGGTCACAGAGTCAGACATGACTGCACTTGAGCACAGCACAATACTTATTGAGCACCCTGTTACACATGGTGTTTTCATATTACATTAATTCTTTAAATTATTGCAGTAGCTATAATTATTAATAATTATAATTATATACTAAATAATAATAGCTATTATTATTATCATTACCATTATTTTACAAAATCAAACACTTGTTCAGTATGCCAGGATTAGAACCTAGACAGCTTAATCCAAGAGACTATACTACATTATACTGACTCTAACTTGATAGGATNTATAATTATATACTAAATAATAATAATAGCTATTATTATTATCATTACCATTATTTTACAGGTAAGGAAGCTAGGGCAAAATCAAACACTTGTTCAGTATGCCAGGATTAGAACCTAGACAGCTTAATCCAAGAGACTATACTACATTATACTGACTCTAACTTGATAGGATATTATTCCCAGATGAACCTATATTAACCAATGAAATATAAAGGACTTGTTTATGGGAAGGACTTGTTCTGATTTAATGAAGTTGACCCCAACATGCTATCAGCTGATGCTCTCTCTTCTTCTTGCTCTTAGTTCAAGCTGTACCATCTACAAGTATAACACTTTTCCCAGTGAAGTTAATTTTTATATATCTATTTCTCCTCATTAGACTACAGACTATTATTATAGATGATCAGACTATGAATACCACTTTTCTAAGAACTGTGTCCTATTCATTTTTGAATCAGCAGCATCTGACAGAATATAAATTTGAAGAACATTCAGTATTGACTGGACCATGCAAGAGCAGGTAGCTAACTAAGTGAGGCTAAAGAAATCGTAAACTGATTAAAGTTAAGAGCAAAGATTTAGAATTAAGCATTAGCCCAAACCATGAAAAATTACTTGGTAACGAGAGTGTAAAGACAAATTAGAAAAGAACCAAGGTTAAGGTATACGTTTACAGAGGTTGGCTGACTTATCTTAACCCCAGTATTTAGAAGGAAATATTTTGAATAAAGTATTTTTAATTTATAAAAATCATATATATTTTAAAAATCTCTGGAAAATGAAGAGAATAAAGGAAGAACAAAAGGAAAGAAGGCCAAATAAAATAGAAAGAGCCTTATGGTTCATTTATGCATTCTTCAATTTTTATTGACTATATATCAGCTGTTTCTCTAGGTTTTGAATAAAACAGTTATCCATATAAAAAGAAAGAAGATTTCTCTGTTCAAGGATCTTATGTACCAATAAGGAGGAAAATAATAAGACAAATATAACAAAGGCATTGAGGCAGTGGTTACGTGCCGTGAAGTCAAAAGAAAGTTGCATGAAGACAATGCAATCAAGTAAGATTGCAGAGAGGAGTATAGACACTTGGAGTATTAAAGGATAGTACTACAAAGAAAGTGGCATTAAGCAAAGACTTGTAGGGTGAGAAGAAAATGGCTAGATGAAAATCTGTGACAGTAGTTTTGGCTAAAAAAAATGGCAAATACAAAGGCCCTGAGGCAGGAACCAGCATGTTCCTGTCTTTGAAAGCTTTGATACCTTTGAAGAAGAGGAAAGGCCACTGTAGCTGAACACAGATGAGTGTTCAGAGCAATCCAAACAGAAGGCTTTTGGAAACCAAAGAAGGTGGGTCACATCCGTTATGATGAAACATGGAAAATACGGCGGAGCTAAGGTTTATAGCAGGCTAACTAAGATATCACTGATGTTTTTAAGAGTGCAATTTTAGTAGAACAATTAGGAAGGCAGGCTTCTAATTTGAGGGACTCCCAATAAATGAGTTAAGTGACAAGAAAATGAAGACATCCATGGCTTTTTGCACATAAAGAAAGAAAAGAAACTGGAGTCCACTGAAATGCAATCAAGAGAGATGATCACTAATCAAGATCACAAAGGATTTAGAGGATATGATTCAAGACATTAAAAAAAAAAACGTATTCAGAAGGAGAGCAGTTTTTGTACTTAAAGAAAGGGGGGAGTAATACAAATATATATATATATATAATATTTTATATACCTAAAGTATAAATTAAAATAATAAAAATAATGTAACTGAAAAAATGTGAGGTGGGAAGGAAAAATCAGAGGTAGCTCATGGCTTCCAGTATTTTATTTTCCCCCACTAAAGCAGATGGTAAAGTCATCTCCAAATCTTTAAAATTAAAGTGTTTGTTGTGGATGTTAGAAGCTGAACTATCTCTAAAGAATGTCTAGCTAAATAACTTTTGATAAACAGAAACAGTTTAAAGAGCTACCCATGATTACTTGTCAAATGTTTCCATGAAGTCCTCAACTAATAGTTTTCAAAAGATATGTTATAAAATTATTCTGATTTCTGCCTACAAAAAGAAATAACCATTTTTCAAGTACTTAGTATGTGCTAGGCAATGTGTTAAACACTTCACATGACAGTTTTCATAAGAACTCTATGAAATAAATATAACTATTATCTTCTTTTTACTGGTAAAAGAAAACAGGCTTGAAGAATTTAAACATTTAACCCACAAGCTCAGAATAGCTGGTGAGAGAGTACAGTTTTGAATGCCAGTTGCCTTCTTTCACAGCTTATCCAAATTTATCTACCACAGGTGTTTCCCTAATGCCACAGACTAGAACATCCCAGCTAATTCAGATTTTTTTAAAATTTTTATCTATGTTCCACACTACTGTATGTAAATGAATAACTTATAAGAACTTGCTGTATAGCACAGGGAACTGTACTCAATACTCTGTAATGGCCTATAAGGGAAAAGAATACTTTACAAATAAAGTGGACATATACATATATATATATATATATATATATATATACACACATATGAAATTGAAGTCACTCAGTCATATCTGACTCTGTGTGACCCTATAGACTTTAGCCTGCCAGGCTCCTCTGTCCATGGTATTTTCCAAGCAAGAATACTGGACTGGGTTGCCATTTTCTTCTCCAGAGGACCTTCGTGACCTAGAGATTGAACCCAGATCTCCCAGGGGATCTCGTGTGTGTGTGTGTGTGTGTGTGTGTGTGTAGATAGATAGATAGATATTAATGATACTGAAACTAACCTGAAACTAACACAACATTGTAAATCAACTATACTCCAAAAAAAATTTCTTTTAAAAATTTTATCTATGTTAAGAACAGAAAGCTCAGTTTTCTTATATTTGATTATATAGTAAAACTATATCAAGTCCATAAGTTAGAGCAGTCTTCTGGATTTAATATCTAACATTTAGTACAATTAATTTTAGACACATTCAATAATAAAGACTATAAATAGCACCAAGACATCTTCAAGCTTAACTATTTTAACCTCAAAAATGCATGACTCTCTTACAACTTGAAGTTTACCATGTATACATGTTCTTTACTTCTAGCATTAAAGAAAATCCCAACTGGCTACTATAGTTAATCCATTGCCTTGCATAAAAAGAAAAGAACAAGCTTCTATTTCAAATAAACTTGTAGTGGTATGTGCCATTCAGATAAGTTGGTTCAGCTGCAAGTTTGAATAACCTTTCATAATTGACATAATAAAAGTAAAGTAAGAGATATAAAAATATATGGCATATGTATATACATGATGCATAGTTGCTGAAAACACAGAATAGCACAATTGAGGAATAAAACCTAGCGATCTTTATATCAAAGTGGTTTGGAAAATTCTTGGCGAGGAATTTGGTGTTGGAGTTATGGTTTTCATTCTGAAATCCAATATTCTCCCTTTTTACTTTGATGATTTAAAAGTCCTAAATGAGGGTTTGGATAAGGATGGTTGTGGAAAATCAGAGAATGAAGTGGTACAAAGAGAAAAAGATTAAGGAAGTGCTGAGACCAGAAATAAACATTTACCTTTCAAGTGGCAGCTGAGCGAGGTAAACCCCATTGGAGACAGTACGCTGCACACAAAGTGAAGAGCAGAGGCGGTTAACGGCCAGAGTGGCTCACCTGATGCATTTCCCCAGCAAACGGAATTTCTGAATCAAAAGTTTTGTTATGAGTGTCAAGAGAAGACAAAGACCCTCTAAATCCAACAAAGGAAATTATTGATTCAAAACAAATAGATGACAACTTATTGATAACGAGCCCCAGAACAATTCAACCTCAAAAATATTTGGCTGTATATACTAAATGTGCCTCAGCTCCTTAGGGAATATCATGCCCAAAGATTCATCTCAGGATTTTATCATTAGCAAATGCTCTTTAATTAGAATGACTTTTATTTGGTACTGAGGTCACATTTATAAAAGTTTATTCTCCCTGGGGGGAAAAAATGTCTTGAGGGGCTACTCCTGGGATCCAGTCATGTGTTTGGAAGTTTTGCTTACATCTCGTATTCAACTCAGCAGCTTCCAGATGTGTCACGTGGCTTTGGTTTTATCTATCCTTGTTACCCAAGGGCATTTGGGCAAACTAAATCTCAATCTACTATAACTGAGAGAAATTAGGGTCTTTGTCAGGTCGCTCAAAGGTAAAAAATCCTCCAGCTAAGCAGGAGATATAGGTTGAATCCCTGGATTGAGAAGATCACCTGGAGTAGAAAAGGGCAACCCACTCCAGTATTCTTGCCTGGGAAATCTCAAGGACAGAAGGGCCTGGTGGGCCACAGCCCATGGGGTCACAAAAGAGTCAGACACAACTTAGCAACTAAACAATAACAAAACTAAAGGTCTTTATAGTACTGATGAGTTTCAAGTTAATTTGAGACAGTGCATAATTTTCATGGTTTCAGCTGAATGTTACCTCATGCTTCATCTGCTACTGCTGTTGTTAAGCCACTTCAGTCGTGTCCAACTCTGTGCGACCTCATAGACAGCAGCCCACCAGGCTCCCCCATCTCTGGGATTCTCCAGGCAAGAACACTAGAGCGGGCTGCCATTTCCTTCTCCAATGCATGAAAGTGAAAAGTGAAAGTGAAGCATGCTTCATCTAGACCTTTATAATATGAGGAAGGTTTTCAGACTTTGAGAAACACAATATGTGTGAATTCAAGTCACATCTTTCTCCTTTTCATCCTTTTATCTATCAGTCTTGAGTTTAAAAAAAAAATGATTATTTTCCAAAGGGCAATGGAGGGGGTATGTAGGAGAGCAAATCACAAAAGAAAGAACACTTAAGTAGGGATAGTTACTCTAACTTCCCTAGTGGCTCAGATGGCAAGCCATCTGCTTACACAGGAGACCCAGGTTTGATCCCTGGGTCCAGAAGATCCCCTGGAGAAGGAAATGGCACCTGACTCCAGTATTCTTGCCTGGAAAATCCCATGGACAGAGGAGCATGGTAGGCTACAGTCCACGGGGTAGCAGAGTCAGACACAACTGAGCGACTTCACTTTCACTTTCACTCTAATAGAAGAGAAAAGTTCCACAGTTGGTGCTGAGATTGCTTATGCTGTCGTGTTTAATTCCATTGTAAAATACACATCAATGTATCCCATAAGCCCAGTATATTAATGAAGTAGTCAGGCAAGCACCAAGGAAGGAAGGAACAAAGGAAATACTTCTTCATTGTTGTCTAAAAAGTAAGATAAACAGTCGAGCAAACTGCAGCTTCTGCTGCAGACACTCACTTTCCTATTCCCTTTCAGTTCCGTTCAGGTCAGTCGCTCAGTACTCTAAATTTAACTTCAGGCAGAACATTTAATTTCTCCATATTAGTCAATTTCTATTTACTATCCCAAATCTTAGGGATATAAAATTCTCTGTAGGGAATTCATTGTTAGAAGAGGACTGCTAGCTTTCACTCCTAGTTATCTAGACTACAGGCAGTGGCAGTTAAGATCAAGGACCCTCTCTCCTCCCAGCAGGAGGGGGCCACATCCAACCAAACTCAGCTTCCTAAGGCCCCAAAGCCTTCCATGCTGCAGTGTAGCTGGCTTTCTCGACAACTTTTTAAACAATCGACACCTAAACCAAACTTTTCAGTGCCCGATAATCAGATAATTCTCATTCACAAAACTATTCTTATGCCATATAAGAGAATGCAATAGGTAAGGTCCCTGCCCTGGAATGCCAGCCTCAGTAAAGGGCTGAATTAAACAGTGTACTGCTCTCTAGGAAATGACTGGAAGCCCATACCTGGTCTCTCCTAGACTGTCCCGTGCACTTTTTTCACTTTGCTAATTTTAATTTGGATATTTTCACTGTAATAAACCTTAACAATGAGTATAATTGCTTTGGGGAGTTCTACCAGTGCTTGTAGAAAATCACTGAATCTCTGCTTGGTCTTAGGGACTCCTGGTCAAACTGACCCACACTTGCATATTTAGCAGCCTGCTGATCCCGTGTTAAAAAGGACAACAGGAAGGTTGGAGGACTTGCGTCTCTCCTTTACGACCCTTGACTGGGAGTTTCCCTAGTGTAATCTGCGCCTTATTCCATGCCAAACTGTGTGATACCATGGAATTCAATGACAACACATGCAGAAAGCATAAGTCCTTATTCATTATATCACACATTGCTAAGACATGAACAAAGATTAAAGGATTTTATACTTTTTCCCATTTCATTATTTGAAATTTTTAATTGAAAATTTGAGCCTAAAACAAAATTCACTTTGATTTCTTTCAGGATTCTGGTATCATTGAGTTACATAAGATAGTCTTTATTTTCTGCCTATTACCAACTTCTCAAACCCATTGTTGGTTTAAAATGCATAAAAATACTAGCCATGAAGAAACAAGAAAGGTAAGATATAGAATATGAGAAGAGCTAAAATAATAAATAAAATAAATATGGGCATGTCAAAACCTATAGTTTGTTACACATTTATTTCAGTAATTTAGTATTTCTATGAAGTTTTTAAATATACCATTGTGCCTTATGAGATTCTAAGAAATCATCTATATGCAGATTTTCTATTAAAAAGTTACCATTAAAAAACAAATAAATCTCATCTCTAAGATATGTGTTACACTGATTCACATACTTGCAAAATACAGTTCAAACAATGTTACAATCTATGAAGAACCTTGGCCACTTATCTGTGTCAATGTGACAAAGATGTTGCATAGATTATTTTTAGGAGTAAATTGGGTAATTGTGACCAACAAAGATCAAGGCCTAATTATGAGCTCTGTTAAGTTGGTCTCTGCCTCCATTCTTGTTTTTTTCTTTGTCCCAGCCCCTTGTTACATAACTACATCTCTGCTCTTCCAGTCATCCAAGTATCTGCTCACATGGACTTATGCATGGCAGGCAAACTGAACCCACTGCTCTCCAGGTACGAATGGCTGCCACGCAAGGAACATAGGAGGCACTCAGTGTTGATCAAATAACCCAATAGTCTTCATTTAACATATATATATATGACTATATATGAAAGGGCATATCCCTTTCAGGGAGACATTCCTTTTACAACTCAAAACTCAAGATGATAATCAGTTAACTACATATCCCTTTGTAAACTGTTGACCTTTTGAGACAGAATAAGTAAATTCTGTGTCTTCCATGAAGATATGATCTTTTTTGTACCTTATATATCAAAACAGACTAATAACATCATTTTCAAAATTTTGCAAACAAGAACTCTTGCTTTTATTACAGTTTAGAATGAGCTATTTATTTAGTGAATGTAAGCAATAGACAGCTGAAGCAATTTACACCTAACAGAATAAAACTTATTTTGATTGCAAGAATTGTTGGTTTGTTAAATAAAACCTTCCAGAAGAACTCCCTTATCCCTCTGGTACCTTATTTCCATTCACATTTGTGAAACTTACCACATTCTATTCTATATTAAAACTACTCACGATAGTATGATATATTTCTTGTAATGGATTTCTTGAAGATAATGGCTTCAATTCTATGTGATCCTAGAAGAGTTGTAACAGTACTTAGCAGATGGCAGTTGCTCTGTAAATATTGGTTAACCAAACAATTTATTTCTTCCTAAAGGAAACTTGCCCCATGTTTTTTGATATATATTTGTTTGTATACATGTATTTATGTGTGTTTTCTTTTTTCCCTGTACAAAAGCTCAGATTGAGTATAACTGAGAATCAAAGCTAATCTGTGAGATACAAGTAAGTTTTACTTCAAGGTTCTTCGTAGATAAAGCAAACTGTTATCTCGACTACTTCCTACCCCAAGTAAGCAGTTACCACTAGCAGGTACAACCGAGAGGGCCTTCTGCAGATGCCAGCTGTCATCTCCCTCTTGGTCACCTTGTAATTGCTTGCACTCTTGACTGGTGCCCAAACTTCTGGATCATAATGCACCATCTGGACTCCTGTCCTCCTCCAAGGGCATTGTCTGCACTGGACCACTGCTTCATTGTTAATTAGTGACACTGACTAGAGCAAAATCTCCTGAGGATCACTGAGATGTTTTTTCCCCAACCTTAAAAATTTCCAAGCATGATTCATTCTCAACTTCATCCTAATTTTCAGTTTAGCATACATTATTTGTGCCTTAAGAATAAATCTTGTTAAAGCTTTGCCCAGAGAAATAATCCTTCTCTAATTGTTCAGGAATTGAAGTTTTAAAAAGAAGACACTGTAAGAGCAAACAAACTCACTGAAGGTTAAAGTTGGGGCTGGAATGTTCCAGACTTGCCAGCCAGGCCCAGCCAACTGCCTGTGACTTTCCACACATCAGCAAGTTCCCCTCATAAAAGGTTTACAGCTCAAGCCAGGCTGACTGCAGACAAAGTTAAACCAACACAGTACAAAAAGTGAGGGGGAAACAGTGTGAGACCAATTAAAACAAATTGGTAATGAAAGCAACAGCTGGATGTCAACATGTTCTGCTCTGTTAATGGCATGTCAATAGGGTGATTTTTAAAGAAACCGGTGCTGTCTGAAGGAAAGGAGAGACCAGTGCTCTAATGGGACGGAACAGGCCTGGACCGCACCGGAAGCATTCCTGCCCACTCACTTGGGGAGGCCACCTGTGCAGATGAAAACCCATTCAAGAAATTTGCCTCTCTTCTAAAGCCTCCCCCTGAACTGTCACCACAGGGAATAGCATCCTTCCACCTTAATGCAGAGCTCATTTGACAAATGATGTTATGACAGAGGAAGACAGCCAACACAGTCTGCAATTCACGGGGAAGGCAGATAACCTAGGTTCTGAGTTCAGCACTGTTATTCCAACCTTGGTCCCTGCTACAACTCAAACACATTGTCTGCAAAAATAAGAACATACTAGTACATTATTTTTGCCTGCCTTACAGGAGTATCTCCAAGGTGACAGGAGAAGTTATACACAAAGACAGTTCGGGAATTACAAATATGGTCCAGAAAATAAGAAACTTTTCTTAAATGGCTGGATGGAGTGTTCTTGAAAACTGGTTTCACAACCGTTCAAGAGCATATAAAGGTGAGTCTAATGTTGAAGCACCTTGCTTTCTCTCATAGTACAGGCAAATCCAGGACCACATCACTGCTGAGAAATTGTAGATTATATGTAGTATCACCTGTTGGTTGAGTGCATATGTGTTAGATCTTTTAATCTAATAAGCCTCTGAATGAGGTACTATTATTCCACATTATGGATTAAAAAATGGACATGAGTTTGACTAAATTCCAGGAGACACTGAAGGACAGGGAAGCCTGGTGTGCTGCAGTTCATGGGATCGCAAAGAATCGAACATGACTCAGCAACTGAACAGCAACAGAGAGGCTGAATAAGTTGCTCAAAGTCACACAGCTATTTAGTTGCAGAAGTAGGACTTGAACCACAAAGTCTTTTCTTTTAACCACCATGCTACATCACATCGTTTTGCCCATCTAAATGCAACAGAATTTTGAAATAGGATTAAATTCCATCAGACAACAGCAAAATAATATGAGCCAAGAGCCTAAATAAGAACAAGTTACCACAATACAGCGTGGGGTAATGAATTTCCACCCAGTAAGGCAGCTTTAACTTAGATGGCCAATCCAAGGAGGTACCTCACACCCTCCTAAAATGTGCATCCTTTCTGGGAAAATGGGATTTTCCTTAAAGTTGCAAAAGAAGCCCATGAGAGAACATCAGCTGGGAGCAAGGATCAAGCCCAGAAAAGGAAACATTCCAGTTCAAAAAGTATCAGTTAACAGAGATATCTTCTACCACCTTCCAATCCTGCATGCCTTCATTCTAACCTTATTGGAGCTGAAGGCTACCTAGAGAGAAGGAATAGATGAGGAGAAGTAAAACTTCCGTACAGGGATGGAAAAAAGAGAAAAAAAATATCTCCACCACCTACCACTGCAGGCCCCCAACTGAAGGAGGGGAGTATGAACACAGAATTAAGTAAGGAATTTTTATTTCCCTGGAGGTGACATTTTAATTACTGGTCTTATGACCAGCTACGACCCAGAATTTTTTTTTTTTTAATGTACTGTATGGGGAAAGTAGAGAAACTCAGGAAAAGTTCCACATTTTCATTCAATGTCAAGAAAGAACTAGGCTTTTAAGGGAGTTTGGAATTAAAGGGAAGAAAAACATTAAATTGCTTTGTAAATTACCGTACTCTTTTAAAATATTCTGTTACACTTTCCTAGGCTTAGAAGTGAAAATGGCTAGGGTTTCAGAAATAATTTTTCCAAAGTAGACATGAAGCATGGTTTGAAACCTGCTAGGTGTTTCAGAGGAAGAATGCTTGTGGGAAGAAAAGTAGGATCAGGAAGAACCTTCTATGTTAACATATCCCCACGCCAGGGCAGGTCCTTTGAAGTTCTCTGTATGTGGAACTTCTTTCTTGCTCTCAGCCCCTAGCCTGAGGCTCTGATAAAGCAGCCAGCCTGTCTAGTACCTCCTAAATGCCAAGTGTCTTTAGGTATCTCTCTTATTCTTTCCTCCTTCCCTTCTTCCTCCTGTCCTTTGAGAGTTGTACCTTTGTCTGTGAGATGCCGAGTGTAAAATGGACCATGTAGTCATTTCCCCAGCCAAGAATATATCCTCATAGACCTAGGTAGTCATGCATCAGGGATTGCAAAAAAAAAAAAAAA
>SJYW01016406.1:264517-303021 GCA_006410735.1 Raphicerus campestris | reverse complement strand
ACTTTTATTTGGTACTGAGGTCACATTTATAACAGTTTATTCTCCCTGGGGGGAAAAAATGTCTTGAGGGGCTACTCCTGGGATCCAGTCATGTGTTTGGAAGTTTTGCTTACATCTCGTATTCAACTCAGCAGCTTCCAGATGTGTCACGTGGCTTTGGTTTTATCTATCCTTGTTACCCAAGGGCATTTGGGCAAACTAAATCTCAATCTACTATAACTGAGAGAAATTAGGGTCTTTGTCAGGTCGCTCAAAGGTAAAAAATCCTCCAGCTAAGCAGGAGATACAGGTTGAATTCCTGGATTGAGAAGATCGCCTGGAGTAGAAAAGGGCAACCCACTCCAGTATTCTTGCCTGGGAAATCTCAAGGACAGAAGGGCCTGGTGGGCCACAGCCCATGGGGTCACAAAAGAGTCAGACACAACTTAGCAACTAAACAATAACAAAACTAAAGGTCTTTATAGTACTGATGAGTTTCAAGTTAATTTGAGACAGTGCATAATTTTCATGGTTTCAGCTGAATGTTACCTCATGCTTCATCTGCTACTGCTGTTGTTAAGCCGCTTCAGTCGTGTCCAACTCTGTGCGACCTCATAGACAGCAGCCCACCAGGCTCCCCCATCTCTGGGATTCTCCAGGCAAGAACACTAGAGCGGGCTGCCATTTCCTTCTCCAATGCATGAAAGTGAAAAGTGAAAGTGAAGCATGCTTCATCTAGACCTTTATAATATGAGGAAGGTTTTCAGACTTTGAGAAACACAATATGTGTGAATTCAAGTCACATCTTTCTCCTTTTCATCCTTTTATCTATCAGTCTTGAGTTTAAAAAAAAAATGATTATTTTCCAAAGGGCAATGAAGGGGGTATGTAGGAGAGCAAATCACAAAAGAAAGAACACTTAAGTAGGGATAGTTACTCTAACTTCCCTAGTGGCTCAGATGGCAAACCATCTGCTTACACAGGAGACCCAGGTTTGATCCCTGGGTCCAGAAGATCCCCTGGAGAAGGAAATGGCACCTGACTCCAGTATTCTTGCCTGGAAAATCCCATGGACAGAGGAGCATGGTAGGCTACAGTCCACGGGGTAGCAGAGTCAGACGCAACTGAGCGACTTCACTTTCACTTTCACTCTAATAGAAGAGAAAAGTTCCACAGTTGGTGCTGAGATTGCTTATGCTGTCGTGTTTAATTCCATTGTAAAATACACATCAATGTATCCCATAAGCCCAGTATATTAATGAAGTAGTCAGGCAAGCACCAAGGAAGGAAGGAACAAAGGAAATACTTCTTCATTGTTGTCTAAAAAGTAAGATAAACAGTCGAGCAAACTGCAGCTTCTGCTGCAGATACTCACTTTCCTATCCCCTTTCAGTTCCGTTCAGGTCAGTCGCTCAGTACTCTAAATTTAACTTCAGGCAGAACATTTAATTTCTCCATATTAGTCAATTTCTATTTACTATCCCAAATCTTAGGGATATAAAATTCTCTGTAGGGAATTCATTGTTAGAAGAGGACTGCTAGCTTTCACTCCTAGTTATCTAGACTACAGGCAGTGGCAGTTAAGATCAAGGACCCTCTCTCCTCCCAGCAGGAGGGGGCCACATCCAACCAAACTCAGCTTCCTAAGGCCCCAAAGCCTTCCATGCTGCAGTGTAGCTGGCTTTCTCGACAACTTTTTAAACAATCGACACCTAAACCAAACTTTTCAGTGCCCGATAATCAGATAATTCTCATTCACAAAACTATTCTTATGCCATATAAGAGAATGCAATAGGTAAGGTCCCTGCCCTGGAATGCCAGCCTCAGTAAAGGGCTGAATTAAACAGTGTACTGCTCTCTAGGAAATGACTGGAAGCCCATACCTGGTCTCTCCTAGACTGTCCCGTGCACTTTTTTCACTTTGCTAATTTTAATTTGGATATTTTCACTGTAATAAACCTTAACAATGAGTATAATTGCTTTGGGGAGTTCTACCAGTGCTTGTAGAAAATCACTGAATCTCTGCTTGGTCTTAGGGACTCCTGGTCAAACTGACCCACACTTGCATATTTAGCAGTCTGCTGACCCCGTGTTAAAAAGGACAACAGGAAGGTTGGAGGACTTGCGTCTCTCCTTTACGACCCTTGACTGGGAGTTTCCCTAGTGTAATCTGCGCCTTATTCCATGCCAAACTGTGTGATACCATGGAATTCAATGACAACACATGCAGAAAGCATAAGTCCTTATTCATTATATCACACATTGCTAAGACATGAACAAAGATTAAAGGATTTTATACTTTTTCCCATTTCATTATTTGAAATTTTTAATTGAAAATTTGAGCCTAAAACAAAATTCACTTTGATTTCTTTCAGGATTCTGGTATCATTGAGTTACATAAGATAGTCTTTATTTTCTGCCTATTACCAACTTCTCAAACCCATTGTTGGTTTAAAATGCATAAAAATACTAGCCATGAAGAAACAAGAAAGGTAAGATATAGAATATGAGAAGAGCTAAAATAATAAATAAAATAAATATGGGCATGTCAAAACCTATAGTTTGTTACACATTTATTTCAGTAATTTAGTATTTCTATGAAGTTTTTAAATATACCATTGTGCCTTATGAGATTCTAAGAAATCATCTATATGCAGATTTTCTATTAAAAAGTTACCATTAAAAAACAAATAAATCTCATCTCTAAGATATGTGTTACACTGATTCACATACTTGCAAAATACAGTTCAAACAATGTTACAATCTATGAAGAACCTTGGCCACTTATCTGTGTCAATGTGACAAAGATGTTGCATAGATTATTTTTAGGAGTAAATTGGGTAATTGTGACCAACAAAGATCAAGGCCTAATTATGAGCTCTGTTAAGTTGGTCTCTGCCTCCATTCTTGTTTTTTTCTTTGTCCCAGCCCCTTGTTACATAACTACATCTCTGCTCTTCCAGTCATCCAAGTATCTGCTCACATGGACTTATGCATGGCAGGCAAACTGAACCCACTGCTCTCCAGGTACGAATGGCTGCCACGCAAGGAACATAGGAGGCACTCAGTGTTGATCAAATAACCCAATAGTCTTCATTTAACATATATATATATGACTATATATGAAAGGGCATATCCCTTTCAGGGAGACATTCCTTTTACAACTCAAAACTCAAGATGATAATCAGTTAACTACATATCCCTTTGTAAACTGTTGACCTTTTGAGACAGAATAAGTAAATTCTGTGTCTTCCATGAAGATATGATCTTTTTTGTACCTTATATATCAAAACAGACTAATAACATCATTTTCAAAATTTTGCAAACAAGAACTCTTGCTTTTATTACAGTTTAGAATGAGCTATTTATTTAGTGAATGTAAGCAATAGACAGCTGAAGCAATTTACACCTAACAGAATAAAACTTATTTTGATTGCAAGAATTGTTGGTTTGTTAAATAAAACCTTCCAGAAGAACTCCCTTATCCCTCTGGTACCTTATTTCCATTCACATTTGTGAAACTTACCACATTCTATTCTATATTAAAACTACTCACGATAGTATGATATATTTCTTGTAATGGATTTCTTGAAGATAATGGCTTCAATTCTATGTGATCCTAGAAGAGTTGTAACAGTACTTAGCAGATGGCAGTTGCTCTGTAAATATTGGTTAACCAAACAATTTATTTCTTCCTAAAGGAAACTTGCCCCATGTTTTTTGATATATATTTGTTTGTATACATGTATTTATGTGTGTTTTCTTTTTTCCCTGTACAAAAGCTCAGATTGAGTATAACTGAGAATCAAAGCTAACCTGTGAGATACAAGTAAGTTTTACTTCAAGGTTCTTCGTAGATAAAGCAAACTGTTATCTCGACTACTTCCTACCCCAAGTAAGCAGTTACCACTAGCAGGTACAACCGAGAGGGCCTTCTGCAGATGCCAGCTGTCATCTCCCTCTTGGTCACCTTGTAATTGCTTGCACTCTTGACTGGTGCCCAAACTTCTGGATCATAATGCACCATCTGGACTCCTGTCCTCCTCCAAGGGCATTGTCTGCACTGGACCACTGCTTCATTGTTAATTAGTGACACTGACTAGAGCAAAATCTCCTGAGGATCACTGAGATGTTTTTTCCCCAACCTTAAAAATTTCCAAGCATGATTCATTCTCAACTTCATCCTAATTTTCAGTTTAGCATACATTATTTGTGCCTTAAGAATAAATCTTGTTAAAGCTTTGCCCAGAGAAATAATCCTTCTCTAATTGTTCAGGAATTGAAGTTTTAAAAAGAAGACACTGTAAGAGCAAACAAACTCACTGAAGGTTAAAGTTGGGGCTGGAATGTTCCAGACTTGCCAGCCAGGCCCAGCCAACTGCCTGTGACTTTCCACACATCAGCAAGTTCCCCTCATAAAAGGTTTACAGCTCAAGCCAGGCTGACTGCAGAC
Organism: Raphicerus campestris; assembly: GCA_006410735.1. NCBI lineage: Eukaryota > Metazoa > Chordata > Mammalia > Artiodactyla > Bovidae > Raphicerus > Raphicerus campestris. Next base: position 298,589 of record SJYW01016406.1, on the reverse strand, counting down.
AAAGTTAAACCAACACAGTACAAAAAGTGAGGGGGAAACAGTGTGAGACCAATTAAAACAAATTGGTAATGAAAGCAACAGCTGGATGTCAACATGTTCTGCTCTGTTAATGGCATGTCAATAGGGTGATTTTTAAAGAAACCGGTGCTGTCTGAAGGAAAGGAGAGACCAGTGCTCTAATGGGACAGAACAGGCCTGGACTGCACCGGAAGCATTCCTGCCCACTCACTTGGGGAGGCCACCTGTGCAGATGAAAACCCATTCAAGAAATTTGCCTCTCTTCTAAAGCCTCCCCCTGAACTGTCACCACAGGGAATAGCATCCTTCCACCTTAATGCAGAACTCATTTGACAAATGATGTTATGACAGAGGAAGACAGCCAACACAGTCTGAAATTCACGGGGAAGGCAGATAACCTAGGTTCTGAGTTCAGCACTGTTATTCCAACCTTGGTCCCTGCTACAACTCAAACACATTGTCTGCAAAAATAAGAACATACTAGTACATTATTTTTGCCTGCCTTACAGGAGTATCTCCAAGGTGACAGGAGAAGTTATACACAAAGACAGTTCGGGAATTACAAATATTGTCCAGAAAATAAGAAACTTTTCTTAAATGGCTGGATGGAGTGTTCTTGAAAACTGGTTTCACAACCGTTCAAGAGCATATAAAGGTGAGTCTAATGTTGAAGCACCTTGCTTTCTCTCATAGTACAGGCAAATCCAGGACCACATCACTGCTGAGAAATTGTAGATTATATGTAGTATCACCTGTTGGTTGAGTGCATATGTGTTAGATCTTTTAATCTAATAAGCCTCTGAATGAGGTACTATTATTCCACATTATGGATTAAAAAATGGACATGAGTTTGACTAAATTCCAGGAGACACTGAAGGACAGGGAAGCCTGGTGTGCTGCAGTTCATGGGATCGCAAAGAATCGAACATGACTCAGCAACTGAACAGCAACAGAGAGGCTGAATAAGTTGCTCAAAGTCACACAGCTATTTAGTTGCAGAAGTAGGACTTGAACCACAAAGTCTTTTCTTTTAACCACCATGCTACATCACATCGTTTTGCCCATCTAAATGCAACAGAATTTTGAAATAGGATTAAATTCCATCAGACAACAGCAAAATAATATGAGCCAAGAGCCTAAATAAGAACAAGTTACCACAATACAGCGTGGGGTAATGAATTTCCACCCAGTAAGGCAGCTTTAACTTAGATGGCCAATCCAAGGAGGTACCTCACACCCTCCTAAAATGTGCATCCTTTCTGGGAAAATGGGATTTTCCTTAAAGTTGCAAAAGAAGCCCATGAGAGAACATCAGCTGGGAGCAAGGATCAAGCCCAGAAAAGGAAACATTCCAGTTCAAAAAGTATCAGTTAACAGAGATATCTTCTACCACCTTCCAATCCTGCATGCCTTCATTCTAACCTTATTGGAGCTGAAGGCTACCTAGAGAGAAGGAATAGATGAGGAGAAGTAAAACTTCCGTACAGGGATGGAAAAAAGAGAAAAAAAATATCTCCACCACCTACCACTGCAGGCCCCCAACTGAAGGAGGGGAGTATGAACACAGAATTAAGTAAGGAATTTTTATTTCCCTGGAGGTGACATTTTAATTACTGGTCTTATGACCAGCTACGACCCAGAATTTTTTTTTTTTTAATGTACTGTATGGGGAAAGTAGAGAAACTCAGGAAAAGTTCCACATTTTCATTCAATGTCAAGAAAGAACTAGGCTTTTAAGGGAGTTTGGAATTAAAGGGAAGAAAAACATTAAATTGCTTTGTAAATTACCGTACTCTTTTAAAATATTCTGTTACACTTTCCTAGGCTTAGAAGTGAAAATGGCTAGGGTTTCAGAAATAATTTTTCCAAAGTAGACATGAAGCATGGTTTGAAACCTGCTAGGTGTTTCAGAGGAAGAATGCTTGTGGGAAGAAAAGTAGGATCAGGAAGAACCTTCTATGTTAACATATCCCCACGCCAGGCCAGGTCCTTTGAAGTTCTCTGTATGTGGAACTTCTTTCTTGCTCTCAGCCCCTAGCCTGAGGCTCTGATAAAGCAGCCAGCCTGTCTAGTACCTCCTAAATGCCAAGTGTCTTTAGGTATCTCTCTTATTCTTTCCTCCTTCCCTTCTTCCTCCTGTCCTTTGAGAGTTGTACTTTTGTCTGTGAGATGCCAAGTGTAAAATGGACCATGTAGTCATTTCCCTAGCCAAGAATATATCCTCATAGACCTAGGTAGTCATGCATCAGGGATTGCAAAAAAAAAAAAAAACTGAGGAGTTACAAAATAAAAAGAAAACTAAGCACAAATAAACACTGTACCAGTTTGGTGAAGGGTGATAGGAAATCTAAGCAGCACATTGCCTAACATTTGCTGGTTCCCCCTTAGCCTTTGGGAAAATGGCAAATGGACATATTTGCATGCAAAAAATAAAGAAAACTGAATGAATTTCATTTGCAAAAAGTGAAACAATAGGTTACATGTATACATATGTCTTAGGTGACTTTGGCCATAGGTTATAACAGAACTCCAAAGGTGTAATTTATGCACATAACTGTTCATTTTTCCCACATAGCAGTTTGATAGTTAAATTGCTGTTGTTGTTGTTGTGTTGTTAAGTTGTGTCTGACTCTTTGCAACCCTGTGGATTGTTGCCCACCAGGCTCCTCTGTCCATGGGATTTTCTAGGCAAGAATACTGGAGTGGGTTGCCAGTTCCTTCTTCAAAGGAACTTCCTGAGCCAGGGATCGAATCTGTGTCTCCTACATTGGCAGGCAGATTCATTACCACTGAGCCACCAGGGAAGCCCCTTCATAATTAAATAGTCATTACCAAAAATATAATTTTAATAATTTGTTGATATCTAAAACCTAATGAATATCAAAAGACAATCTTCCTGGAGAGTCAGCCTGCTACTACGCTTGGGGCCAAAGCTCTGGAGCCAAGGGGCAGAAGCCTTCAAAACTTGTTCCAGACTTCCTTCAGAACCAAGATCAGTATTGATTTAGTGTTCTTGTAGCATGAAATCAACAAAATAATAAAATCTCCAAAGTGGGAATAAAAAGCTACATCTGTTACTACCTATTATATCCATGTCATCACTATTTACTTCTCATGGCTGCGCTATGAGGTAGTCAGTATTATCCTCACTTTACAGATGAGGATACAGGTGAGAATACTGGCACTCAGAGAGGCTGTATCATGCTCAGTGGTAGCAAAAGCCAGAGCCAAGCTCCTGAATGCCAATGGGGTAATGGAACACAGTTATGAGCAAAGGAGTTAAGTGCAGCATGCAAATATACATTTCTGCCCAGTTCCTATTGTCATCCTATTTGCATACAGAGCTAGAGATTCTCCATGATCACAGACTATAGCACTAGAGATGCTCCATGAGCATAAAATTTGTGTCTCTGAATCCAAAGTTTCCCGATTTGTAAAGACACTGGTCACATAATGATTACTGTTGCGGCTGCTAAGTCGCTTCAGTTGTGTCTGACTCTGCGGGACCCCATAGACGGCAGCCCATCAGGCTCTGCCATCCATGGGATTCTCCAGGCAAGAACACTGGAGTGGGTTGCCATTTCCTTCTCCAATGCATGAAAGTGAAAGTGAAGTCGCTCAGTCATGTCCGACTCCGAGCGACCCCATGGACTGCAGCACACCTGGCTCCTCCGTCCTATCCACCCTAATGTGCTCACCTTAACTAATCACATTTGCAACAACCTATTTCCCAAAAATGTCACATTCTGAGGTCTGAGGTACTGGAAGTTAGGACTTCAACATGAATTTTGCAGTATCCAAGTCAATCCATAACAGAACACACACACACACACACACACACACACACACACACACAGTGTTTTCAGTGAAGTACAGAGTTGAAAGTCAGTTTTGGCAGTGGTTCCAGGTTTAATGGGAAACAGTCCAATATCAGCTTCATTACAAAATTTTTTTAAAAAGCAATCTAGAAAATGATATCAGTAAATCTTTGCACCAAAATTTATTTTGATAACTTAAGAGTCAATTAGTATGGCTGAAGCATAAGGTCATGTGGTGAAAAGAGGCAGATGAGAGAGAGAGGTAGCCAGACCTAGAAGGCCTGATGTGCCAAACAAAGGATCTGAGACTTCATCTTTTCTCAGATTCCTAATTTTTCCCCTCAAGTATTCCCTCACAGCAAGGGAGAGTGACAGGATATCTTAACAAGGTCTAAAGATATAGTCTCAAAAGAGCCCACCACTGTACAAAATGTCTGTGAAGTCTTATGCTTCATCCTAACATTTCACCAACATTTGCCTTAAGCTCAATAATTAAGTACATTTTATTCTAAGAGTGTCCTTTATCACATCTTCAAGTAAAAACTTTCTCTGAAAAGCTGCAGCATTCTCTTTTAGTCTCCTGGAGTTAACTTTAACATAACTTGAATGACCTATTTGAAAGAAAAGTGATAGACTAGAAGACACTTTTCATGTTTAAAACTGACAAGGGCCTTATTTATAAAGCTAATACCAATGAACTTCAAAATAGAAGAAGAAACCAACAGAATCCCTATGGAAAAATGAAGACATTTATACATATGAATTTTATGGAAAGAGGAATACAAAAAGCTAACGGGTGTATAAGTGAAAGTGTTAGTTGCTCAGTTATGTCTGAGTCTTTGCTACCCCATGAAAGGTAGCCCACTAGACTCCTCTATCCATGGAATTCTCTAGACAAGAATACTGGCGTGGGTTGCTATTTCCTTCTCCAGGGGATCTTCCCTACCCAGTGGATTGAACCTGGATCTCCTGCATTGCAGGCAGATTCTTTACTATCTGAGCCACCATGGAAGCCCCAGTTGATTAATAAACTGTCTTTATTACCATGAAAATGTTTCTGAGCGCTCCATTCTTGATCTCTTATAGATTATCTTATAGATTATCAGCTATAATGTTTGTTCATTATTATACAACACTGACTATTTCTGTTACTATGGTTTCATAATGTACCATTCTATTGAGCAAGAGAAGTTCTCTGTTTTCAATATGACCATATCAAACCACATTTCTATTGATTAGTCTTGATAATCCTGTAAAAGCATTAGAATTATTTTGGCAAATTACTTCAAAAATTCACACTAGAAATTTTAATGCAACTGAATTGAATTTACAGAGTGTTCATTTACTCACCCAACATTTGTTGAGCACCTGCCGTGTACATGGTAATGCTAAAGTCATCAGAGACACAGACGTGACCAGTGTTTGTCTTTTTTTTCTGAAAGTTACTCCTGACTTTGTATGGACACTGTTGATTTTTATATTGATACTTTATCTATTAACATAAATGGCAAATAAAATAAAGGGAGCAAGCTTCCTATAAGACATCAGTGCCCTGGGCCAAGACAGAAGTTTCCAAGGAACACAGTTGTCCTTCTAATGAGTATAACAAGAGTGGACAGTCCAGCCCAGACTACAAAGTCATACACTATCTGTCTCTTATCCGTCCTTCACAAGCAAAACTAGTTGATACTCCTAGGATAAAATGAACTCACAAGCAAGAGTAACCAGATGTTTAAGCAGTACAACTACAGTTTAAAGGAGAGAGAAAAAGCAAAAGAGAGCAAAAAGTGAAAAAGCAAAAGAATGAAGAGTATATCATATGAGTAACAAATATTGATAAGATAGTTTAACATTTTAAAATTAGCATTTAAAAATACCCCAAAAGAAATAAGTGAAGATATTAGTAATATCAAACAGGACACACTGGAAATACAGTTTCAAAGATATAAAGAAGCTAATGTGAATGTGAATGTGAATGTGAAGTCGCTCAGTCGTGTCTGACTCTTTGTGACCCCATGGACTGTATCCTACCAGGCTCTTCTGTCTATGGAAGCTAATAGGCAAGATATATAACAAAATGCATTATATTAGGAGAACAAAATTGTATCCTTGAAGATGAAATCAAGGTACTCTTTCAAAAGTCATCAAGAATGGCAAAACAGATCAAAAATTTCAAAAGAAAATTTAAGATATACATAACAGGTGTCTGCGAATGGTAAATATGTAGAAGAAAATGAAATCATAATTTCTAAAACATCAGTAAAAATTTATCAGAATTAAAAGTTAAAATAAGAATAGCAAGGAGAGATAAAGTATTTCAAGTAAACAATGCAGAAAAATAGAGGAAAACAATAGAATAAGAAAGACTAGAGATTTCTTCCAGAGAAGGCAATGGCAACCCACCCCAGTACTCTTGCCTGGAAAACCCCATGGGTGGAGGAGCCTGGTAGGCTGTAGTCATTGGGTCCATTAAGAGTAGGACATGACTGAGCAACTTCACTTTCACTTTTCACTTTCATGCATTAAAGAAGGAAATGACAACCCACTCCAGTGCTCTTGCCTGGAGAATCCCAGAGATGGAGGAGCCTGGTGGTCTGCTGTCTATGGGGTCACACAGAGTCAGACACAACTGAAACGACTTAGCAGCAGCAGTAGTAGCAGAGAGTTCTTCAAGAAAATTAGAGACACCAATGGAACATTTCATGTAAAGTTGTGTACAATATACAGCAGAAATGGTATGAACCTAACAGAAGCAGAAGATATTAAGAAGAGGTAGCAAGAATACACAGAAGAACTGTACAAGAAAGATCTTAATGTCCCAGATAACCATGACGGTGTGATCACTTACGTAGAGCCAGACATCTTGGAGTGTGAAGTCAAGTGGGCATTAGGAAGTATAACTACAAAGCTAGCGGAGGTGATGGAATTCCTGCTTAGCTATCTCAAATCCTAAAAGATGATGCTGTGAAAGGGCTGCACTAATTAGGCCAGTAAATTTGGAAAACTCAGCAGTGGCCACAGGACTGGAAAGGTCAGTTTTGATTCCAATCCCAAAGAGAGGCAATGCCAAAGAATGTTCAAACCACCGCTCAATGGCACACATTTCACATGCTGCTGCTCCTGCTGCAGCTGCTGCTATGTCACTGTAGTCATGTCCAACTCTGCATGACCCCATAGACAGCAGCCCACCAGGATCCCCTATCCCTGGGATTCTCCAGGCAAGAACACTGGAGTGGGTTGCTATTTCCATCTCCAATGCATGAAAGTGAAAAGTGAAAGTGAAGTTGCTCAGTCGTGTCTGACCCTTAGCGACCCCATGGACTGCAGCCTACCAGGCTCCTCCACCTGTGGGATTTTCCAGGCAAGAGTACTGGGGTGGGGTGCCATTGCCTTCTCCAATTTCATATGCCAGCAAAGTAATATTCAAAATCCTCCAAGATTAGCTTCAATAGTATGTGAACCAAGAACTTCCAGATGTACAAGCTGGATTTAGAAAAGGCAGAGGAACCAGAGATGAATTTGCCAACATCTGTTTGGATCACAGAAAAAGCAAGATAATTCTGTAAAACACCTACTCCTACTTCATTGACTACATTAAAGCCTTTGACTGTGTAGATCACAACAAACTGTGGAAAATTCTTCAAGAGATGGGAATACCAGACCACCTTACCTGCCTCCTGTGAAACTTGTATGCAAGTCAAGAGGCAATAGTTAGATCCAGACATGGAAAAATGGATTGGTTCCAAATTGGGAAAGGAATATGTCAAGGCTGCTTATTGTCACCCTGCTTATTTAGCTTATATGCAGAGTACATCATGAGAAATGCTAGGTGGAAGAAGCACAAGCTGTAATCAAGATTGCCAGGAGAAATATCAATAACCTCAGATATGCGGATGACACCACCATTATGGCAGAATGTGAAGAACTAAAGAGCCTCTTGATGAAAGGGAAAGAGGAGAGTGAAAAAGTTGGCTTAAACTCAACATTCAGAAAACTAAGATCATGGCATCTGGTCCCATCCCTTCATGGCGAATAGATGGGGAAACAATGGAAACAATGATAGACTTTCTTTTGGGGGTTCCAAAATCACTGCAGATGGTGAAACTTCCAGAGATGGAGGAACCTGGTGGTCTGCTGTCATGGACTGCAGACCATGGTGGACTGCAGACCAGGAGAACTGCAGCCAGGATGTTAAAAGATGCTTACTCCTTGGAAGAAAAGTTATGACAATCCTAGACAGCATATTAAAAACCAGACATATTACTTTGCTGACAAAATCCGTCTAGTCAGAGTTATGACCAGTTGTCATGTTTGGATGTGAGAATTGCACCATGAAGAAGGCTGAGCATCAAATAATTGGTGATTTTAAACTGTGCCATTGGAGAAGATTCTTGAGATTCCCTTGGACTACAAGATCACACCTGTTAATCCTAAAGGAAATCAATCCTTAATATTCATTGGAAAGACTGATGCTGAAGCTAAAGCTCCAATACTTTGGCCACCTGATGTGAAGAGCCAACTCATTGGAAAAGACCCTGTTGCTGTGAAAGACTGAGGGCAGGGGAAGAAGGGAATGACAGAAGACGAGATGGTTGGATGGCTTCACAGTCTCCATGAACATGAGTCTGAGCAAGCTTGGGGAAATGGTGAAAGACAGGGAAGCCTGGCCTGCTGTAGTTCATGGGGTTGCAAAGAGTTGCACATGACTGAGTGACCAGAAACACATTGAAAAAAAGAAATATATATATATAATTTTCCAGAAAAAAGTAGCACTCACAAAGTTAAAGTATCAAATAGATATCCATCTTGACAATATCTGAACACTAGAAACAAAACACAATGGAATAATACATGTAAGGTGTTGATGGGAAAGAATGCTGAAACTAGAATTGTATATTCATAAACAACATTTTGTTGTAATGGCTGAACAAAGACATTAATAGATATACATTAATCATGTATCACCTCCACGGTCACAAGTCTGTTCAGATTCACACAAAAGGAATAAGGAATTATTTCTTGAAAGGAAGAGTGTCAAAGTCTCACTGGAAGAAGAGCTGCTGGGATTTTTGGAAAATATTAATTCAAAATGCCACCATGCAGAAAGAGTTGTAAAATATAAAATATATCAAAAAGCAAAATATATAAATCTGTGAAATATGCTACCATTTCTGAAAACAAAAGGTAAGAATTGTTTGAATAAGGAAACCCTGGAAAAACACACAAGAATCTAATAAAACCAGTTAAATTTTGTGGGGGAAACTTGAGGGGATTGGATGGATATAGGTAGCTAAATGAGGCCAGGTGAAAGAGATATTTCACTTATTTTGTTTTTTCAAACTTAGGAATATGGATCATTTGGGAAATTATTAAAAAATAATAACTGATAAACACATCACCAGATGCACACATTTTCTTCTCTGGTGTGTATATATCAGTTGTGTGTGTACCTGGTGGCTCAGCAGTAAAGAACCCACCTGCTAATGCAGGAGACACAGGAGATGTGGGTTCAACCCCTAGATCAGGAAGATCTCCTGGAGGACGGCATGGCCACCCACTCCAGGATCCTTGCCTGGAAAACTCCATGGACAGAGGAGTCTAGTGGTCTATAGTCCATCGAGTCATGAGGAGTCTAACACAACTTAGTAACTTAACAACAATATCATTTTCCACAAGTAAAAATATGTAGTTTATGTTCTTTTTGACTTTTAAGAAGCATTTACATATGTAAGCCTTCCTTGTTACTCCCAATCAAAAATCATATTTTGGTGTTCAAAAAACTACCTTAAATGTTCTATATGCTTTAGAATAGAAAATTTACTTTTCTACATTCATATTTTGTATGGAGGTCAGTGATACACACCCACAGTATAGGCTTGGAATAATTCTTTTTCATTGCATTTGATTTCTTACTGTGAAGGTTAAAGTGTCATTTGATTTTGAATGTTTAGTAATAATTTCTCCTTTCTCCTAATAACTGGAAAAGAAAATGGCAACCCACTCCAGTACTCTTGCCTGGAAAATCCCATGGATGGAGGAGCCTGGTAGGCTACAGTCCATGGGGTCGCAAAGAGTCGGACATGACCTAGCAACACAACTTCACTTCACTTCATTTCTCCTAATAAACAATATTTATTTAGTGTTACCTGAACCTAGCTATGATGCATCTGAACCTGCAGATGGTGACTGCAGCCATGAAATTAAAGACATTTGCTCCTTGGAAGAAAAGATATGACCAACCTAGACAGCATATTGAAAAGCAGAGACATTACTTTGCCGACTAAGGTCCATCTAGTCAAGGCTATGGTTTTTCCTGTGGTCATGTATGGATGTGAGAGTTGGACTGTGAAGAAAGCTGAGCGCCAAAGAATTAATGCTTTTGAACTGTGGTGTTGGAAAAGACTCCTGAGAGTCCCCTGGACTGGAAGAAGATCCAACCAGTCCATTCTGAAGGAGATCAGCCCTGGGTGTCCTTTGGAAGAAATGATGCTAAAGGTGAAACTCCAGTACTTTGGCCACCTCATCTGAAGAGTCGACTCACTGGAAAAGACTCTGATGCTGGGTGGGATTGGGGGCAGGAGGAATCGAGGATGAGATGGCTGGATGGCATCACGGACTCGATGGACATGAGTTTGGGTGAACTCAGGGAGTTGGTGGTGGACAGGGATGCTGCGATTCATGGGGTCGCAAAGAGTTGGACACGACTGAGCGACTGAACTGAACTGAACTGAACCTAGCTATGTGCTAATCATTTAAAATGCAATGTGTACTTTAATCCTTACAATACCATTATAAGGAAGGAACTATTAGTTCCATTATAAGGAAAGAACTATTACTATTATTGTATGTAGTGGTGATAATACCTGTAGAAAGTTTAATAGGCTCCAAAACTTAATCTCTAAACTCAATTGCAAGATCACACATTCTAATACCTGGAGTTAACACTCATCTGGAAAACTCTTTAGCAAACCAGGAGATCATTTAGTCAGAGGTAACTTTAAAGAGTACTTAAACCCATCTCTTCATAATAATGATAGAAAAGGAAATTTTAGTCAGAGAAAAAAAATATCATGCAAACCCCACACAGCTTCTATGAGTAGAATCCTGGTCTCCTAACTCCTAACTATGCACTTCCCATGCAGCAAATGCCCTGCTTTTGAAACAGAAGAATTTACTTGTCACCTAATAACCCTGCCTCAAAAACCTGTGACAGATTTTGTTCAAATCTACTGCATTTTGAGGTACATACACTAGACCAGCAATAGCTGAGTTGCAGGCTGATTAGCATCACAAAGAGATAAATGGCCCACTTTCCCTTGGCTATAAAAAGAGTTCTAATTATGTTAACATTTAGAAAACATTATAGTAGGTATAAGAAGCTGTTAAACATCCATGAAATCTGAAATGTCCCTAACCTAGCAATTCCTTTCAGTTATGCAGATGAAGCACACTGCAAGAGAAAGGCATTTCAGATACCCCCACTGTCTTTTTGACCTCAAGCACAGGCATCCTTGGTGGCTCAGTTGTAAAGGAATCTGCCTGCCAATGCAGGAGACGTGGGTTCCAGAAGATATTCTGCAGAAGGAAATGGCAACTCACTCCACTATTCTTGCCTGGAGAAACCCATGCAGAAAGGAGCCTGGAGTGCTATAGGCCATGGGGTTGCAAAGAGCAGAACGCAACTTAGGAATCACCAAGCAAGACTTCAAGCAAGACTTCAAGCAAGAGCTGTTTTTATTCACTAAGGCTAACTTTGAACATGTCTACTGCCCAGTTTGCCCTATACATTTGAAGAGTATGACTCAGAAAGAGACTTTCATTGGCATTAAATATCTGTTCATACCTGGAACAAAGAGTTAGCACCTTCTCTGGGTCTGGTACACTCTGTAGGCCAGGATGAGGTGAGGCAGAGATGAATCAAGCACAGTGGCTGACAGCTTCTAACCACCAGCACGGTATGGATCAACTCATTTTCAAAGTCAACACCAATGTCAAATGTTTTCTACTTTGCATTCTCTTGATTCTTCAACAAAAATTATGCTTTTTTTTAGCTTTACCGTGTTAATTATTTAATAATTTTTTAAAACCTCCAGCTGTGAAATTAATATTCTACACACATTTTTGTTTTCATATAATAATCATTGCTGTTGAGACAGTAAGGAGCAGACTTCCAAAAACTAACTTCACATTAAAATCCCTTGGTTAAAGGCTTTTACTGTTCCACTCATAGTCAAAGCCAAAGTTTAGGGCTATAATAGAAAACAGGAAAAAAAAAAAAAGGCAGCACAGCATCAAAAGAAAGCAACAGGAACTGGAAGAAACTATGGTAGAAATTAACTCTGATAGGATAATTCATAGTACTTAAATTATTTATGCCTAACTGATTTTATTGTCCTATGCCAGGTTTTCAGCAAGCCAAGATAAAGTTAAGATTTTTTCAAAGATGCTGCCTTAAAAGAAATGCATCCAAGGTGCTAATCTCTGATGTTAAGGATCAACACTGAGCTGAGCTTTGTGAATAATAAAAGCACCTGATATCATACATATTTCTAACAAAACATTATTTAGTATTTTCAAGACCTTAAAACATTTTTATACTGATTCTCTCTGCNATGGTAAGGATCAACACTGAGCTGAGCTCTGTGAATAATAAAAGCACCTGATATCATACATATTTCTAACAAAACATTATTTAGTATTTTCAAGACCTTAAAACATTTCTATACTGATTCTCTCTGCTTCCAATAAACAGCATAAGACTCAAGCACAGGGTTAAAAGAGAATCTCCCCTACTACCTGAACCAATACAAGAAAGTACCCTTGGCTGTCCCAGTGATGCATTAGAAGTATCCATCTCCTGGGCTTCAACTGACATTTCCCTGTGCAATTTGCAGATTTTCTTTTTAATGCTTTTCTTACAATAAGGCCCATAGTTGTTCTTTTTTAAACCAGTTTTCATTATTCTGATATGATACTGATACACACTGCCATGACTTCACATTCTCACATTCTCCAAAGATGCAGCAATATGTCATGGATGGGTTTACACTGTGAAGAAGGAAATCTAAGTACTAAAGTCAATGTTATCACTTCACAGCTGATTATCAATCAGTAAAAATCTCTCTGGATAACACATTCACATCTATAAAGTGGGATTAATTTTACTCTGTCCTAATTTTCTGTTCAAAGTTTTATAAACCACAAAAGAGAAAATTCATGTGAAAGCCCTCTGAAAACCATTGATGATAATAAATTTGTAGTGCATGTGTACGCAGTCACTCAGTGGTGTCCAACTCTTTGTGACCCTCTGGACTGTAGCCCACCAGGCTTCTTGTCCACAGAATTTCCCAGGAAAGAATACTGGAGTGGGTTACCATTTCCTTCTCCACGGGATCTTCCCTACCCAAGGACTGAACCCAGTTCTCCTATGTCTCTTACATTGACAGGTGGATTCTTTACCACTGAGCCAACTGGAAAGCCCAGTAAATTTGTAGAGTACTATCTAAATAAAAATCACAGTTGTAATAAAAGTGATTAATTAAAACAAACTGTCACTTCATTAGTGATGCTTCCCACCTGGCCTATACAGAGTATATTAGATACAGCTCTCCAGAGAAATATCAGAATGAACAGGGTGTGTGTGTGTGTGTGTGTGTGTGTGTGTGTGTGTGTACACAGAAAAACATTTTTCTGAGGCCCACATGCTTGCAGAATTTGTTAAGTCAAAATCTGCAGAATAGTCCAGCAGGCTGGAGACTCAAAAATTTGCATTCAAGTCCAAAAGCAGCTTGCTGGCAGAATTCCTTCTTCTTCCATGAAAGTCAACTCTTTTTTATTAAGGCCTTCAACTGATTGGATGAGGCCCATCTGCTTTACGCAAAGTCTACTGATTTAACTGATAACCTCATTACCAAAGGGGCTTCCCTGGTAATTCAATGGTAAAAAATCTTCCTGCAATGCAGGAGCTGCAGAAGATGCAGGTTTGATCCCAGATCAGGAAGATCCACTGGAGGAGGGCATGGCAACCCACTCCAGCATTCTTGCCTGGAGAATCACATGGACAGAGGAGTTTGGTGGGCTACAGTCCATGGGGTCACAAAGAGCTGGACACGACTGAAGCCATGCATGCACAAACTCATCTTAAAAAATGTATTCACAGGAAAGCCCAGACTAGTTTTTGGTCAAATATCTGGGTACCATACTGAATCAAGTTGACACATAAAATTAACCATCACAGAGAATTACTATCCAGATCTACTTACACAGAAAGTTCCTTGAAGAATAATGACTTTTAAATCTTCATCAACCCATGTAAGATTTTACAAGAATAAATACATTAAAAATGTATGTTGAATAAGTGGTTGGAAATTAGAAATGTATCTAGAGTAATATAGTTTCATGGTAACTTTCATTTTCCTAAATAAATTTGCAAATATCAAAACTAAGAGGAAATATACAAAAGGTAAAGCTATGGATATTCAAAGGGATTGCTGTCCAAAATAGCCAAGATAGACCATGCAGAACACTGGCTTTTCCTTACTTTGCTTTCTTCTCAAGCTCTGAAACCACCATCTAATCTGATGCTGGCCTTCTTTGGTACTCTTCACTAACCTTTAAGTTTCATCCAAAATTTCCCTTATTTATTGACTACCACTAAATGAACTGTACATAAGTGAAAGTGAAAGTCACTCAGTCACGCCCGACTCTTTGTGATCCTATGGACTATATAGCTCACCAGGCTCTTCTGTCCATGGAATTCTCTAGGCAAGAATACTAGAGTGGGTAGCCATTCCCTCTTCAGGGGATCTTCCCAACCCAGGGATTGAATCCAGGTCTCCTGCATTGCAGGCAGGTTCTTTACCATTTGAGCCACCAGGGAAGCCTGTAATTATCCTGCAAAAAGCAATGTACCACAGATTAGAACATGGGTGGATTAAAAGTCCAATAAAATTCTATGTGTCTTATAATATTCCTATAAATCTTGCCTTGCGGGGAAAGTAAATAGAATCTTGTGATGCTCGATTCTTCTATCGCCACAAATTTCTAACACAATATCATTGGTTGAGTTGTCTATTTAATTAACTATGCCATGCTTTCTGACTCAGCTAGATTTGGAAAATTATAATTTATTAGATATAATTTATAAACATTTTGTGCTAGCTGGTTGTAAAATCAAGTACTACCATATGTCATTTTAAAAGTGCAAAATGTAAAAGGGAATAATTAACCTAAAAGTTGTTAAGTGTTCACTGCATTTCATGCTCTGCCAGGTAAACTGATGAAGTGTGTAGACCTGGTAAATCTGCCCTTGTATTTGTGCTGGAATGACCATTACAGTTGGTTATCTCCAAGGAAACAGTTTGAAAATCTGCTCTTTGATAACTGGATGCCCATGTAAGGAGGGGAAAAAAAATCTCTCAAGGAAAAACTAGACATTTTTCCTTGCATGGTTGTTGTGTTGAGGTGAAATAAAAATCATATTTAGAATCATAACTTCTGGCTCTAAGTTCCCCTTCAGCCACATACTAGCTGAATGACTTGGCTATTAAGATAAATAATATTTAAATCATGCATTACACCTATGGCTAATGGAGGTATAAGAAATATCAGTGTCTATTGTATAGGAGTATTTCCCTAGTGGCTCAGATGGTAAAGAATCTGCCGGCAATGCAGGAGACCTAGGTTCGACCCCTGGGTCAGGAAGATCCTCTGGCGAAGGAAATGGCAATCCACTCCAGGATTCTTGCCTGGAGAGTCCCATGGACAGAGGAGCCTGGTGGGCTATAGTCCACNGTAATTATCCTGCAAAAAGCAATGTACCACAGATTAGAACATGGGTGGATTAAAACTCCAATAAAATTCTATGTGTCTTATAATATTCCTATAAATCTTGCCTTGCGGGGAAAGTAAATAGAATCTTGTGATGCTCGATTCTTCTATCGCCACAAATTTCTAACACAATATCATTGGTTGAGTTGTCTATTTAATTAACTATGCCATGCTTTCTGACTCAGCTAGATTTGGAAAATTATAATTTATTAGATATAATTTATAAACATTTTGTGCTAGCTGGTTGTAAAATCAAGTACTACCATATGTCATTTTAAAAGTGCAAAATGTAAAAGGGAATAATTAACCTAAAAGTTGTTAAGTGTTCACTGCATTTCATGCTCTGCCAGGTAAACTGATGAAGTGTGTAGACCTGGTAAATCTGCCCTTGTATTTGTGCTGGAATGACCATTACAGTTGGTTATCTCCAAGGAAACAGTTTGAAAATCTGCTCTTTGATAACTGGATGCCCATGTAAGGAGGGGAAAAAAAATCTCTCAAGGAAAAACTAGACATTTTTCCTTGCATGGTTGTTGTGTTGAGGTGAAATAAAAATCATATTTAGAATCATAACTTCTGGCTCTAAGTTCCCCTTCAGCCACATACTAGCTGAATGACTTGGCTATTAAGATAAATAATATTTAAATCATGCATTACACCTATGGCTAATGGAGGTATAAGAAATATCAGTGTCTATTGTATAGGAGTAT
Organism: Raphicerus campestris; assembly: GCA_006410735.1. Lineage (NCBI taxonomy): Eukaryota > Metazoa > Chordata > Mammalia > Artiodactyla > Bovidae > Raphicerus > Raphicerus campestris. The sequence continues at coordinate 282,214 of SJYW01016406.1, read as the reverse complement.
TTCCCTAGTGGCTCAGATGGTAAAGAATCTGCCGGCAATGCAGGAGACCTAGGTTCGACCCCTGGGTCAGGAAGATCCTCTGGCGANAAGGTAATACTGTGGTTCAGAGCTTAACTATCAAATGCCTCACAAGACAAAAAAGTCTCATCACATCATTAGGGAAATTATTCAAACTTTCTGAGGCATCTTGACCACTAATTTTTTGAAACTCTGACTTTAAAAAATGATTATGAGGTAAATGTACTAACATCAACATTCCATTATAAACCTTTATGCTAACTTGAAACTCATTCTAAATCGTGCACATATTAATTACTCCAACTTTCCCCTATAGGGAAAAAAGGATCTTCTAAATTGACAAATGAGGTTTTAATCTCATTGACAATAGTAATACCAGCTCACAGCCACAATCAAAACANTGCTAACTTGAAACTCATTCTAAATCGTGCACATATTAATTACTCCAACTTTCCCCTATAGGGAAAAAAGGATCTTCTAAATTGACAAATGAGGTTTTAATCTCATTGACAATAGTAATACCAGCTCACAGCCACAATCAAAACATAAGCCTAACTTCTATCTCACCTAACTTCTATCACACTTAAAATCTTTAGTGTCATATTTATCAAAATCTCATCTTTTGTATATTTTGTAACATTTTACAGTTTGTTTATATCTATGCATTTATTATATACACTGTTGACCCTAAGGTAGTATCTTAGGATAATTTAAAACCATATATGTTTATAATAGGAAATCATTCCTTGGGAATGTGTATTAGTTGCTTGGTCCTGTCCAACTCTTTGTGACCCCATGGACTAGGGTTTCAAGTGGTTTGAAATGCATGGGTACGCTTATAATGCAAATTTTTTCACTAGTAAATACCACAGTACTGCCCCAACCACAATTAGTTGAATTCATGGATGTGGATCCTCTGATACAGAGGAATCACGTACAGGGAAGGCTGACTATAAGTGATACTCATATTTTCACAATGGATCAGCATCTCTGACTCTCATGCTGCCATGCTGCTCAAGGATCAACTATATATCAACCTATTATGAATGAAATATATATGTATACATACACACACATATCAATAACAACATACAGACATACACACACATACTAGGTATATCAAGATACTAGATTATATAACTCAAAGCAAACTATATAGAAACAGTCTCTGCTCTTAGGGAGCTTACTTCCTAGGATGGTTATCAGATGTTAAAATAGCAGAACAGAGAGTGCTATAGAACATATAATAAATGTATGTTGAATATCTTTTCTCTTCATATCCACAGAATAAATCAAATGCACCCCCTCAAGTCCTAGTACAAATGCCACATTCTTCATGAATACTTTCCTGATGTTTGATCCAATTGGAAGTCACCTTTTCTTCCTCTCAACTTCCATAGTAGTTCATTATTCATTTACATATTTTTTCACTCAACATATATTTAATAAACATTTACTCTGTACCAAGAACTTTCTCAGGTGGCTCAGTGGTAAAGAATCTGCCTGCAATGCAGGAAATGCCGGCCCTGTCCCTGGGTTGGGAAGATACTCTGCAGAAGGAAATGGAAACCCACTCCAGTCTTCTCGCTTGGGAAATCCCCATGGACAGAGGAGGCTGCCAGGTTATTGTCCACGGGGTCACAAAAGAGTCGGACACAACTTAGCAACTAAACAACAATAATTCTGTACCCAGAATGACAATTCAAGAGAAATTTGCTTAGTAAATAAGCCAATTAGTGCATGGATGTTAGACAACTAAGTAACATTTATCACCCACTTACTAAAGACTGGAAGTGATGCTAAGTGCCCTCTGTGCACATTTTTATTCCATGGTATTCCAGTGTGGTAGAAATTGTTCAAAAGACAGAAAATAGCAGCGAAAAAACAAACAAGTCTCCTTTGAAGCTTATGTTCCAGTGGGAGAGTCAGACAATAAAATAAGCCAAAAATGAGAATGTAAAATTTAAGTGAGACATAATCACTTAGTGTGAAGTGTCATGAGAAAAGTACAGCGTGTGGTACTGGGATGGGAATGATGGTGCTGTAATTTTAGATGAGGATTTAATTTGAATCGAGTTCTGAGTAAACTGAAAGAGCGGAACACAGGGCGGAAGAGAGGGAAGAACATTCCAGGAAGAGGGAAACGCACGTGTAAAATCCCTGAGGCCAGAATATGTGAGTGTGGCTAAAGAAGAGTGAGTGAGTAGGGGAGAGAGTAAATGAAGTCAGAAAGAGAGCTAAGAGGAAGATTCGGTAGTATTTTGTAGGTCAGGGCAAGGAGATTGGGAGGAAATCATTATGATGCTGCCTTAAAATTACAAAATGTTTACATTTCAAGTAGGCAGATGTGGTAGAGTATATCATAGTAGGATGAAGACTGTTATACCTGCATCCAAACAAATAAAATCTCCTCTCCCTGAAGCAAAGGCAACATGTGGATTCCTTCTCCAAATCGAGTTACTAACATTCCCTGAGACTGTTTTTTGTTTTGTGAAATGAAGACAGAACTGCCTGAAGGCAGGGATAAAAAAAATACAGTCCTAAAAGCCAAGAGTTAAACCTTAAAACTGCCACAAGTTATATGAGATCCCTTTCATATGAAACACACCTTATGGAAGAAAAAGTATTCCCTATGCCAGAAGCAGAAGGGAAAAGAACCCAGCTGTTACCATATTGTAATAAGTCACATATCTCAAGAAAGAAAGAGTTCATCAGAAAATGAATCAGTCAGCAAGGAGTGAGAGAAAGGAAGGCATGAATTATCACTATGCTTCCAGCACTGACTGGGAAACAAAATGTCCTAGGAAGATAAAATGATGCAAGCATGCCCAATTCTGCTTATTGTTGAGACAGATCTATCAGACCATTGGAGCCTGACGCCCTGAAACAGATGAGCTATCCAGCCAACTCTCCTTGTTCTGATTTCATGCTCACAAGCTACCTTCTGATAATCTAGCCTCCCAGGATGTTTCTCTACAGCGAGAGAATGTTCTGGTGCACTGGAAAGTTACATTTCTTTCTATAAATTATAGCATTGGCATTCTGTATTTCATATTTCATTCTCCTGTGGATTTAGCTGATGTGAATCAGCATGCCTAAGTCCAATAAAGCTTTGAGACATTGACACTGTCTGCTTTCTGAATCTGTGAGGCTTAGGGGTCAGACCTTGTGTTGAGATGAGCTCAGCAGGTGATGCCTCTCCAGGGACTGCTGTTAACTAGCAAGCCACACATATTATTTTTTAACTTCTCCATTGCCTAATTCACAAGGGTTGCAGGGCTCACATGAAATAATGCATTCAAGAGCTGTAGAGTTCTTTTGGGGAACACTGAAAAGATGGTAAAAGAAACAATCTAAGTGCAATATGGACCCTCTACAACTGGCTATTTTGAACCATCTGTAGTATAGAAGAAAAACCTTCCAATCTAGGAACAATGGGTGTGTCTGCCCCAGGAAGAATGTAAAACTCACAGGGAAAGTTTCTGAAACTGAGTCATCTTTCCTTGTCTGAACACATTTATTCCAGGGTTAGAAATTCTAGATTTTCCTTTTAAGAGTGCCACATTCCAATACAAAAATTTGGAACTACTAGTGATTCTTTCATAAAGTATATAGATATTAAAATATATAGAGATATAAGTATGTAGCACATTGTATGTGGCACGTAAGGGGCCTAGCTATATAAGCTTGTTGGACCCTGTGAAAAATAGTAATTCAGAGTCCCTTGTTCAAAAATCAGGTAAAAGTGCCATAAAATATATTAAAATATATAGATCTTTCTTTCGTTTCATAGTCTGTCTCTTCACTTGTCTTGGCGCTTTTCACCTGCTACTTAATGTCGTTCTAAGTAAAGAAGAAATCATCTTTAAAAAAGCATTGATTTTATTATCCATTTTTATATTGTACAATGCCAACCCTGAAAATATAAGAGCATGCGTCTGCACAATCATCAAAATTAGACAGTTCCTACCTCTCACAGGTCACACGTGCACATGTATTTCTTTCTTGCTAGACCAAAAAAAGCACTGAACAAAAATAATTCAGCTGTTTTTACTTCTATCAATGTTCTCTACCTTTAGTTTACTAATGAATAAGGCCAGATTGACAAGTAAAAGAACTATGAGGTCTTTCCCTTTCTTAATGTCATTATTCTCAGTGTAAGTAGTTTAATACAAGGAAGTAACACGAGTAAGAATGAATATGATAGGGTTTTTGGTCACTGTATTTCTTAGAATGTCATTGCCTTGTTTCTGCCTTTGAAAAAAGTTCTGATTTGAATAAAAACTGTGGTCTCTTGGGGTTGTCAGCAAGCTTGACACTTCTCACACTTAGCCAGTCATAGACATAATATATTTGATGTAATGTAGTTACCTTGTACTGACAGCGTCTCACTGATCTCCCATGCATCTGGGTCCACTGGGATTCTTGCTCATGGGGCCCTGCAAATGGTCTATGCTTATGCAGCAACAAGGAACAAAGAGATCATGCACATTATGTGGGTTTCTTCTGTTTTCAAGCATGCTTTAAATATCAGGAATAATAAGAAATTATTAAGAATTTAAGACAGCATATCAGAGAAGGCAATGGCACCCCACTCCAGTACTCTTGCCTGGAAAATCCCATGGACGGAGAAGCCTGGTGGGCTGCAGTCCATGAGGTCGTGAAGAGTCGGACACGACTGAGCGAATTCACTTTCACTTTTCACTTTCATGCATTGGAGAAGGAAATGGCAACCCACTCCTGTGTTCTTGCCAGGAGAATCCCAGGGACGGGGGAGCCTGGTGGGCTGCCATCTGTGGGGTAGCACAGAGTCAGACACGACTGAAGTGACTTAGTAGTAGCAGCAGCATCAATAAACCAAGCATGGGTTTGTTCTGACTGGGGTGGCTTGATCAACTGCCCAGGTCACAAGACCGTGAAGCCAGCCCTGACAGGCATTGCTTTGCTAAGTTACTTCAGTTGTGNGTCTTCTCGCTTGGGAAATCCCCATGGACAGAGGAGGCTGCCAGGTTATTGTCCATGGGGTCACAAAAGAGTCGGACACAACTTAGCAACTAAACAACAATAATTCTGTACCCAGAATGACAATTCAAGAGAAATTTGCTTAGTAAATAAGCCAATTAGTGCATGGATGTTAGACAACTAAGTAACATTTATCACCCACTTAGTAAAGACCGGAAGTGATGCTAAGTGCCCTCTGTGCACATTTTTATTCCATGGTATTCCAGTGTGGTAGAAATTGTTCAAAAGACAGAAAATAGCAGCGAAAAAACAAACAAGTCTCCTTTGAAGCTTATGTTCCAGTGGGAGAGTCAGACAATAAAATAAGCCAAAAATGAGAATGTAAAATTTAAGTGAGACATAATCACTTAGTGTGAAGTGTCATGAGAAAAGTACAGCGTGTGGTACTGGGATGGGAATGATGGTGCTGTAATTTTAGATGAGGATTTAATTTGAATCGAGTTCTGAGTAAACTGAAAGAGCGGAACACAGGGCGGAAGAGAGGGAAGAACATTCCAGGAAGAGGGAAACGCACGTGTAAAATCCCTGAGGCCAGAATATGTGAGTGTGGCTAAAGAAGAGTGAGTGAGTGGGGGAGAGAGTAAATGAAGTCAGAAAGAGAGCTAAGAGGAAGATTCAGTAGTATTTTGTAGGTCAGGTCAAGGAGATTGGGAGGAAATCATTATGATGCTGCCTCAAAATTACAAAACGTTTACATTTCAAGTAGGCAGATGTGGTAGAGTATATCATAGTAGGATGAAGACTGTTATACCTGCATCCAAACAAATAAAATCTCTTCTCTCCCTGAAGCAAAGGCAACATGTGGATTCCTTCTCCAAATCAAGTTACTAACATTCCCTGAGACTGTTTTTTGTTTTGTGAAATGAAGACAGAACTGCCTGAAGGCAGGGATAAAAAAAATACAGTCCTAAAAGCCAAGAGTTAAACCTTAAAACTGCCACAAGTTATATGAGATCCCTTTCATATGAAACACACCTTATGGAAGAAAAAGTATTCCCTATGCCAGAAGCAGAAGGGAAAAGAACCCAGCTGTTACCATATTGTAATAAGTCACATATCTCAAGAAAGAAAGAGTTCATCAGAAAATGAATCAGTCAGCAAGGAGTGAGAGAAAGGAAGGCATGAATTATCACTATGCTTCCAGCACTGACTGGGAAACAAAATGTCCTAGGAAGATAAAATGATGCAAGCATGCCCAATTCTGCTTATTGTTGAGACAGATCTATCAGACCATTGGAGCCTGACGCCCTGAAACAGATGAGCTATCCAGCCAACTCTCCTTGTTCTGATTTCATGCTCACAAGCTACCTTCTGATAATCTAGCCTCCCAGGATGTTTCTCTACAGCGAGAGAATGTTCTGGTGCACTGGAAAGTTACATTTCTTTCTATAAATTATAGCATTGGCATTCTGTATTTCATATTTCATTCTCCTGTGGATTTAGCTGATGTGAATCAGCATGCCTAAGTCCAATAAAGCTTTGAGACATTGACACTGTCTGCTTTCTGAATCTGTGAGGCTTAGGGGTCAGACCTTGTGTTGAGATGAGCTCAGCAGGTGATGCCTCTCCAGGGACTGCTGTTAACTAGCAAGCCACACATATTATTTTTTAACTTCTCCATTGCCTAATTCACAAGGGTTGCAGGGCTCACATGAAATAATGCATTCAAGAGCTGTAGAGTTCTTTTGGGGAACACTGAAAAGATGGTAAAAGAAACAATCTAAGTGCAATATGGACCCTCTACAACTGGCTATTTTGAACCATCTGTAGTATAGAAGAAAAACCTTCCAATCTAGGAACAATGGGTGTGTCTGCCCCAGGAAGAATGTAAAACTCACAGGGAAAGTTTCTGAAACTGAGTCATCTTTCCTTGTCTGAACACATTTATTCCAGGGTTAGAAATTCTAGATTTTCCTTTTAAGAGTGCCACATTCCAATACAAAAATTTGGAACTACTAGTGATTCTTTCATAAAGTATATAGATATTAAAATATATAGAGATATAAGTATGTAGCACATTGTATGTGGCACGTAAGGGGCCTAGCTATATAAGCTTGTTGGACCCTGTGAAAAATAGTAATTCAGAGTCCCTTGTTCAAAAATCAGGTAAAAGTGCCATAAAATATATTAAAATATATAGATCTTTCTTTCGTTTCATAGTCTGTCTCTTCACTTGTCTTGGCGCTTTTCACCTGCTACTTAATGTCGTTCTAAGTAAAGAAGAAATCATCTTTAAAAAAGCATTGATTTTATTATCCATTTTTATATTGTACAATGCCAACCCTGAAAATATAAGAGCATGCGTCTGCACAATCATCAAAATTAGACAGTTCCTACCTCTCACAGGTCACACGTGCACATGTATTTCTTTCTTGCTAGACCAAAAAAAGCACTGAACAAAAATAATTCAGCTGTTTTTACTTCTATCAATGTTCTCTACCTTTAGTTTACTAATGAATAAGGCCAGATTGACAAGTAAAAGAACTATGAGGTCTTTCCCTTTCTTAATGTCATTATTCTCAGTGTAAGTAGTTTAACACAAGGAAGTAACACGAGTAAGAATGAATATGATAGGGGTTTTTGGTCACTGTATTTCTTAGAATGTCATTGCCTTGTTTCTGCCTTTGAAAAAAGTTCTGATTTGAATAAAAACTGTGGTCTCTTGGGGTTGTCAGCAAGCTTGACACTTCTCACACTTAGCCAGTCATAGACATAATATATTTGATGTAATGTAGTTACCTTGTACTGACAGTGTCTCACTGATCTCCCATGCATCTGGGTCCACTGGGATTCTTGCTCATGGGGCCCTGCAAATGGTCTATGCTTATGCAGCAACAAGGAACAAAGAGATCATGCACATTATGTGGGTTTCTTCTGTTTTCAAGCATGCTTTAAATATCAGGAATAATAAGAAATTATTAAGAATTTAAGACAGCATATCAGAGAAGGCAATGGCACCCCACTCCAGTACTCTTGCCTGGAAAATCCCATGGACGGAGGAGCCTGGTGGGCTGCAGTCCATGAGGTCGTGAAGAGTCGGACACGACTGAGCGAATTCACTTTCACTTTTCACTTTCATGCATTGGAGAAGGAAATGGCAACCCACTCCTGTGTTCTTGCCAGGAGAATCCCAGGGACGGGGGAGCCTGGTGGGCTGCCATCTGTGGGGTAGCACAGAGTCAGACACGACTGAAGTGACTTAGTAGTAGCAGCAGCATCAATAAACCAAGCATGGGTTTGTTCTGACTGGGGTGGCTTGATCAACTGCCCAGGTCACAAGACCGTGAAGCCAGCCCTGACAGGCATTGCTTTGCTAAGTTACTTCAGTTGTGTCTGACTGTTCCCGACCCTATGTCTGTGGCCCACCATATTGCTCTGTCCACAGGGATTCCTTAGGCAAAAATACTGGAGTGGCTTGCCACGCCTCCTCCAGGGGATCTTCCTGATCCAGGAATCAAACCCTCATCATTTATGTTTCCTGCAGTGTAGGCGGGTTTTTTCCCACTAGCACCACCTGAGAAGCCCCTGCTCTAAGAAAAAATAAACATTTGCAACAACTATAAGAGGTTAGCACTATAATTATCTCCCATTTCAGAAAGAGGAAACAAGCACAGAGAGGTCAAATAGCTCATTCAAGTGCTACTAAGATCTAGTAAGTGGCAGAACTGGGATTTGAATCCAGGTTTTAAATTCAAGATACCATGTTCTTAACCAATACATAATGTTGCTTCTAAAGATGCTGATTTTAAATTCAGCTCCAAGTTTCCTTGCTCTTCTCCACTTCCTCACTTTCTAAAAATATAAAAGGCAATTCATATTCATCATTTTTAAAAACCCCACCTATATTGTGTGCAATTATTGTCATTGCCTATAGTTTATAATAGCTGGTATAAAGAATAATAATGGTTATCACCGAATGCTTTCCTCTGGGCCTAGCAATTTGATAAGGTGGTTTCAGTTTTTACCTGTGCTTCCAATATTCTTGCCTGGAGAATTTGATGAACAGAGGAAGCTGGTGGTCTACAGTCCATGGGGTCGCAAAAAGTCGGCCACAACTGAGCACATCAGCACACAGATAAGAACACAGACATTTAGAGAAATTAAGTAACTTTTGTCGGACTTGGGTAGTAAGAGTCAGACAACTTGGCACCAACATCCAGAGGTTTACATACTTTGTCATAGCACTATAATTTTCCTGTTGCCCATTTTAAATGTGCCAATGTAAGCAACAGGGATCACACCTATATGGATAGAGTTGATTCTTGCCAGATTTCAGTTCAGTCCCGCATGTTCAAAATTAGAAGTATAATTGCAAGAAGTAAAATGTTTGATATTCAAATATGTACCCCAGTGCAAATTTGCTGTTTTTCTTTAAAAGAGTCTCCCTCTATGTGTAGAAAGTTCAAATGGATTTAGCCTAGGATGAAATGCCAGAAATATAAAGAAGACACAAGAGCTTGAGATGCTGCCCTTGGAAAAACTATTATCACTAACTGATAATCTCTAAGCAAATAGAGATAGTAATTGGATGAGCTCTCTTAATTGAATCCAATAGAGAAAGGAGCTTAAGTCCTGCCTTGTTCTTGATGTCCATTAACACTACATAATTCTTTGGACAACCTTGAGATCAAAAGAGACGGGCATAAAACTGGAAAGCTCCCAGAGAAGTCTCAAAAACAGTTTTCTTTCTACTTAGAAGCTGTTTTCAGAAAACATAATTGTTACAGTAGATCACAAAATTAAATAACAGAAGCATAATCAGAATAAGCATCTCCCAAAATCTTACTAAATTAGGTGACATAAAAAGAGAAAGAAAACCTAAAGAAGTAATTTTGGTTTAGGACATAAAATTAACTGAGGAGCTAAGGGACTGTTAAAGTCTAGAAGCCTTGTGCAACGATGAAAGACTTTTAAATCTCTGGCAAATTTTCAAGACACATAACCAAAAATTAGGACTGTTCTTTCTAACAGATTTTTAATTATAAGAGGATTTTATTCAGAAGTAGCTGAATTCTTTCACCCTCAATTGTATATTCTGCAATTAACTAAGATCCATCTCAGAACACTTGGTTCTTCTATTGCTGTTCATTTGAAGGAAATCAACCCATCAGAGACATTTTCAAAATAACTGAAGACCTAAACTCATTTTAAAAAACAGGAAATAAAGAGATAACCGAAGCACACCTTCTAGTGAAAAAAAAAAGACATTTCTTCCTTTAAGGAACCACACACCTCCTATTTATGTGTTTTGTTTTGTTTTTAAATAGAAGTTGTTTTAACTTGAGTTCCTCCAGAAGAAAAGAGCCATAGACATGCAATAAGAGTTTGACAGAAGTGTTGGGAATGTGGGCTTCCTTGGTAGCTCAGACAATAAAGAATCTGCCTGCAATGCAGGAGACCTGGGTTTGATGTCAGGAATGAGGGATAAAGGAAATTAAATAGGGAATAAGGGAGAATACGAGAATACACTATGGAGTTGCCTTCTGCCACTGTGGGAGAACAAATGGTGCTACAATTGAAAGGATCAAATGAGAAGCCATATGAAATATATCTCAGGATATGTCTGTCTAGGAAAAAGACAGGCATTTATTCACTGGTCAAAGGACTCCCTCCACTAAAACACACAATCACATGTGCGCACGCACACACACACACACATACACACACACACACACACACACACACTCTTCAAGAGCAACACTTGTGAGTGCCAGCGGGGTCCTGTGAATGTCACATATCCTTGTGAAAGAGAAGCTACAGGTCAGGCAGCCAAAGGCATGCACTGGGCAGACCCAAGCTGGGTGCTGTCAGATGCTCCTGCCTGATGCTGGGTAAAGCCAACCCAGAACAGGTGCCTGCACCTGCAGGAGGAGGAGTGATAGACAGGTGTGACAGAAGATATAGATGCTTCCAAGAGGAGCCTGATAGAGTAGACATGCCTCCTTCAGGCCAATTTCCATTCTTGAGTCCTAAGCAACTGTTTTAAATTTGGTGGCACAGATAACCTCTACTACTGCCTTCTTAAAGTAATAATACTGATGTTTCACATGACTCACAAGTATACCTTGAAGTGGGCTTAAATTTTCTCCATTCCCAAATCCCTCACATCCTGAACTCTCCTCTTCTGATGAAAAGTGAAGCTCTATGGAGTCTATTAGCCCCCACAGGTTTGCTGCTAATTCTATTTTAGTAATGCCTCTCTGAATTGCCAAATCTAGCAGTCTTCCCCGAAGAAGGCAATGGCACCCCACTCCAGTCCTCTTGCCTGGAAAAATCCTACAGACGGAGGAGCCTGGAAGGCTGCAGTCCATGGGGATGCAAAGAGTCAGATCCGACTGAAGCGACTTAGCAGCAGCAGCAGTCTTCCCTCTGCCTAGAGTACTCTCGGTCTTCCACCGCACTGGCGTGGTTAGGCACACCGTCCCTGAAGATGAACAGTTTTTGCCTCCTCTGGCATTTTTCTTCAGCTTCTTCTATTTCTCTGCATTGACTCTCATCATCCCTTCCAAGCTTACTTTCTCTCTTCTCTCTCTAAAGGTCTAATTTCCCCCAAATTTCCACTCTATATCCTCAAAATTCCCTCAGTGATAACAATAACAACTGTGTCCTCACCAGAGAATGTCCTTTTACTCACTCCTAATTGTCCAGTCGCTCCTTCAGCTGTATTCTCTTTCTTTGTTTGTTTTTTTATTATTATTTTAATTGGAGGCTAATTGCTTTACAATATCAATATTGTGGCAGTTTTTGCCATACACTGACATGAATCAGCCATGGATGTACATTTTCCCCCCTATCCCAAAACCCTCTCCCACATCCCTCCCCATCCCATCCCTCTGGGTTGTCCCAGCACACCGGCTTTGAGTGCCCTGTTTCGTGCATCGAACTTGGAATAGTCATCTGTTTCACATATGGAAATATAAATGTTTCAATGCTATTCTCTCAAATCATCCCACCCTCAGCTTCTCCCACAATGTCCAAAATTCTATTCTTTATATCTGTGTNAACCCTCTCCCACATCCCTCCCCATCCCATCCCTCTGGGTTGTCCCAGCACACCGGCTTTGAGTGCCCTGTTTCGTGCATCAAACTTGGAATAGTCATCTGTTTCACATATGGAAATATAAATGTTTCAATGCTATTCTCTCAAATCATCCCACCCTCGGCTTCTCCCACAATGTCCAAAATTCTATTCTTTATATCTGTGTCTCTTTTGCTGTCTTGCACATAGGGTTATCGTTACCATCTTTCTAAATTTCATATATATGCGTTCAGTTCAGTTCAGTTTAGTTCAGTCGTTCAGTCATGTCCGATTCTTTGCATCCCCATGAATCGCAGCATGCCAGGTTTCCCTGTACATCACCAACTCAGACTCACGTCCATTGAGCCAGTGATGCCATCCAGCCATCTCATCCTCAGTCGTCCCTTCTCCTGCCTCCAATCCCTCCCAGCATCAAAGTCTTTTCCAGTGAGTCGACTCTTCACATGAGGTGGCCAAAGTACTGGAGTTTCACCTTCAGCATCATTCCTTCCAAAGAAATCCCAGGGCTGATCTNTCAGTGTGTAAAACATTTTTTTCATACTTGCTACTTTTCTATCACATCTTTCTCATCAATGTTTGAGTCTTTACGGATAGTAGCTTTTCCCTCTAGTTTAGAAGTCTTTTTCAAATTTACTGTTGGCTTATTCATTTCATTTATGGTATCTTTGTCATAATAAAAAATTTATAATTATAAATAATTAATGTTTTCACTTTTCTATTTATTTTTGCTGCACTGGGTCTTCTTGCTGCACCCAGGCTTTCTCCAGTTGTGGTGAGCGGGGACTGCTCCTCAACACAGTGCATGGTCTTCTCATTGTGGCGGCTTGCTTTGTCACAGAGCATAGGCTCTGGGGCAGATGGATGGGCTTCACAGGCAAGATGAACAGCTGTGACCAAATCTGCATCATCATACAATTTAATGTTTCTGTTTTACTCTATGAAGGTAGAAGGAGAAAAACAAATGATGGACAATTTTTCAATTCCATCTCTGGATTGTAAAAGACAGATGAGCAAGAAGAGCTTCAGAATAGACCTAATGAAACTCCTCCACTATGAAAAGAAAATGTTGAGTGCCCAAGAAAATTAAGAAAAAGAGTGAAAAACAAAATGCACAAGAGAAATTGGTAGCTCAGGATTAGGAGAATTTAAAAGACTACAATACAGGTAAAAGATAAAATGAAGTATAAATCTTAGTATGATATATTTACATTGATCATATACGTATTTATTCATTCAATTAGTAATTACCCATTAGGCCAATTCACTATATTTCAGGCCTTGTAATAGCTACTAGGGATACAGAAAATACTCCTGACTTCATGAAGCAATTATCTTTCTTCTTTCTCTTCTTGTTCTCTTTCTTCTTTCATTAATAAACCATTCCTAGCATAGGATCTGACACATAACAACTGGTCTATAAATGTTCAGATAAAAAACCCAATATCTTAGGGCTAAATATTATTTTAAAATATATAATAAAATTTTAAACAAATTAAGTAGGTGAAAAGAATAAAGAATACAACTCAAGATAAGGCAAAAGAAAACTATAAAAAATGTTAATTTTTTATTTAACAGACATCTAAAGATATATCTACTCTGTGACCTACACTGGGTTAAGAGATATCCATAAGATTTATATTTTGGTTCTCTTTTAAAAATTCCTATTTATCTTCTAAGATGCTGCAATTTTTCATGCATTATGAGTAAATTTTCTTTTACATTATTGAGGATAGTCATAAAATTTTCTTTAAAATACTTCTTTAGTTCCAACATTTTGGTCTTCTTGCCAAGTCAGTCTTCATTGCCTCGATTGCCTGTCTTCTCTCTTCAGAACTGGTTAATTTCTCCAGTGTTAAAGGTTCTCCAATGTTAAATAATTTTTAATTATATTATAAACACTATTGTGGAGACTTGGTTCCTTGTTTGTTTCAATAAGTAATTAATATCTTTGAACTCAGCTGGTAAATTCTGTATTTTAAGAGATAATTCAAATTTCAATTCAGTTTTTTTGACCTCTGCTTGAGAGCCTGAAAGTTTTTCCATTCACACATGGTTGAGGGATCAGTCAGATATTTAGGCAAAGTTTCTCTACTCAAAATTTAGAGCTTCCTGTTTGTTACTTTTTCTTTCTTGAGATTCCTTTTTCCATTTTCTGGCAGCTATGAGAAAGCTGAGCATCAGAGAACTGATACCTTTGAACTGTGGTGTTGGAGAAGACTCTTGAGAGTCCCTTGGACTGCAAGGAGATCCAGCCAGTCCATTCTAAAGGAGATCAGCCTTGGGTGTTCTTTGGAAGGACTGATGCTAAACTGAAACTCCAGTACTTTGGCCACCTCATGCAAAGAGTTGACTCATTGGAAAAGACCCTGATGTTGGGACGGATTGGGGGCAGGAGTAGAAGGGATCAACAGAGGATGAGATGGCTGGATGGCATCACCAACTTGATGGATATGAGTTTGAGTGAGCTCCAGAAGTCGGTGATGGACAGGGAGGCCTGGTGTGCTGGGATTCATGGGGTCACAAAGAGTCGAACAGGACTGAGTGACTGAACTGAACTGAACTGATTGTGGTTCCAAAGTATGTTCTCTGGCTCTTCAAAATTGAAAAGTTTTTCTGTTTCTACCCTCTCTATCAGCCTCTCAAATCACTGGCCACAGCTTATACACAGGTTAAAATCTACAAAAGTGGAAAAGTCAGATCAGTGTGTTTTTCCCTCTTCCATACAACTTCTCTAAAATACACTTGCTTTTGTTTCACTTTCTAGTGCCATGGCTTTCATTTTTGTTTTGTAATTTTACTCAGAATTTATACTTGCTATCTATGGAAGAGTCAATCTGGTAGGAGCTTTGTCAGTCACATAAGAAGCAGAGGTCTCCAATACATTCGAAAAGTTTTTAAAGTTGCAGGTAAAATAAAATATAAGTATTTAAAATGTGAATATTTTAACTCTAAGTACTTTGCAAATCAAACAGGTATAGATATAAAAAGTACAGATATGTAAATGTAAAATCACTGAATAAGGAAATTATGTCCATTTGTTGTATTTTAAGTCCAACTGTGAGTTCAAGCACTGTTAATTGTAATTATATTTTGCAGGATAAAAATGACTTGTAAGTTTATTAAGGTAATTATTTTCTCATAAATGCATTTTGGAGGCAAAAAAAAAACACAAAAGTTGGAGGTGTCTGAAGAAATTAGCATTAGTATCTATTAACTTGGCTTAAAAGTATATGTTTGATTAAATTTGGTAGTTTTCTGCCACATTTGAAGGAAAGGGAGATTCAGCTATTTCCTCACAATCATGTTTTAATCACTTCATAAAAACAAATTTATAGTTTCCTTAGCATGAGCCACTGAGGCCACTGCAAACTACACATTCTCTGGGTGACAAAATAAATCCGTATAGCCATTTTATTGATCCATATCCCAAGCTGCACAAACTTTTAAACTGAGAGTGACATTGTTGGATTTTATAGTATCTTAAGGGAAACTTAGGTGTAGATCTAGATATGAACAGTAAAACAAGTATGCTGCTGCTACTGCTAAGTCGCTTCAGTCGTGTCCAACTCTGTGCGACCCCAAAGATGGAAGCCCACCAGGCTCCCCCATCCCTGGGATTCTCCAGACAAGAACACTGGAATGGGTTGCCATTTCCTTCTCCAATGCATGAAAGTGAAAAGTGAAAGTGAAGTCACTCAGTCATGTCAGACTCTTCACGACCCCATGGACTATTGAGCAGAAAATTTAGAAAACTTCTTTGACACAACTCAATGTAAATTGTTTCCCTACTGTTCTAATTTTCTTAAAAATAACCTCACCAGAAAAGGTAGGGTTATATTTAATTTTTTAATACCCCTAATTAAAAAGTGAGAAATAACCAGGAAGCTTGGAAGGGATTTACCTCCTTTAGCAGTGGATCTCTCCTTGGCAATAGAGTCCCATAAATTTTATTTCAGACAGCAAAAATTTCCCCTTTTGTAGGTTAATCCATCAGAGTCATAGGCCAACCCTGATCCCAGCAGACCAGAAGGGGCAGCCTTAGTCCAGGAAAGATCACTTTCCACTGTCCACTAGACTGCTGGTTTGAATAGCTCAAGGTTGTCCCCCAGTGCCTCCAGCTTCCTTAGGATGGTACAGGCCGTGGCAAGAATGGGGAAGAGGAGCTGGTGGTGGACAGAGAGGCCTGGCGTGCTCACAGGGAGTCAGACACGACTGAGCAACTGAACTGAACTGAATATAAACTCACAGCTTTTAAAATAGACATAAATAAAGAAATTTAGATTTTGATGTGTGCACATGTATATATATATGTAGTCTATCTACTGCATGGGTTTGAGAGCATTGAGTTCAGTTCAGTCGCTCAGTCGTGTCCGACTCTTTGTGACCCCATGAATCACAGCATGCCAGGCTTCCCTGTTCATCACCAACTCCCAGATTTCACTCAGACTCACGTCCATCGAGTCCATGATGCCATCCAGCCATCTCATCCTTGATCATCCCCTTCTCCTGCCCCCAATCCCTCCCAGCATCAGAGTCTTTTCCAATGAGTCAACTCTTCACATGAGGTGGCCAAAGTATTGGAGTTTCAGCTTTAGCATCATTCCTTCCAATTGGCACCTCAATAATCATAAACACATCTAGCACTCAAATCTTGACTTCTAAATACTATTCTCCACTACAAGGAATTAGAGTTGCTTGAATAAATAGCTGAGTTCAGGGCAAGCTGAAGCAGGGCAAGCATAAATTGAGAACATATTGCATAAGGAAGTAAGAAAGTACTCAAAGAGGTTAGAGATATGTCAGAAACACAGAGAAACTGGATAAAAAGGGACTCTATCTGGCCAAATTGGGGAAAAATCAAGCGTCAAAATAAATAATGACAATAATGGCATAGCTCAAATAAAATGAAACAGTTTTAATGTATCTATACAGATAAAAATAAATAAGAAATAACCAATTTGAAAGTTTAATGAGGAACATTATATTTACATAGTTCAAAGTGTTTTCTCATGGTTTTCTTGTTACCTGTAAAAGGGAAAAGGGAAGTGGAAAAGCCTGACAGACATCTCCAGAATCAAATGATCAAAGCTAGCATCACTAATTTTGAACAAGTCAAAACTGTGCACCCTGTGATAGGATATACACACACACACACACACACACACACACACACACACACACACACATATATATATCTTACTTCTGTGATATTCTTGCCAAAAATGCATAACCTGAATCTGGTCATAATGAATAACCTAAATTAAGAAGCATTTAACTGAAAAAAAGAAAATAAACTATACTCAAAAGTACTAAGGTGGAATGGAAAAGATGGCGGAGGAATAGGACGGGGAGAACACTCTCTCCCTCACTACTTCATCAAAAGAACATTTCAAGCTGAATAAACTCCACAAAACAACTTCTGAATGCTGGCAGAGGACATCAGGCATCCAGCAAAGCAGATCATCGGCTACAAAAACAGGTAGGAATAAATATAAGGGACGAGAAAAAAGACAAAGGAGGTAGGGAGGGAGCCCCGTCCCGGGAAGGGAAGCCTGTCCCAGGAAGAGACTGTTAAGAAGAGAGAGCTCCAATCTCCAGGAAACTCTCACACAGCCGTGT
>SJYW01016406.1:252512-264066 GCA_006410735.1 Raphicerus campestris | reverse complement strand
TGCAATTTTTCATGCATTATGAGTAAATTTTCTTTTACATTATTGAGGAAAGTCATAAAATTTTCTTTAAAATACTTCTTTAGTTCCAACATTTTGGTCTTCTTGCCAAGTCAGTCTTCATTGCCTCGATTGCCTGTCTTCTCTCTTCAGAACTAGTCACATCTTCCTGGTTCTCCAATGTTAAATAATTTTTAATTATATTATAAACACTATTGTGGAGACTTGGTTCCTTGTTTGTTTCAATAAGTAATTAATATCTTTGAACTCAGCTGGTAAATTCTGTATTTTAAGAGATAATTCAAATTTCAATTCAGTTTTTTTGACCTCTGCTTGAGAGCCTGAAAGTTTTTCCATTCACACATGGTTGAGGGATCAGTCAGATATTTAGGCAAAGTTTCTCTACTCAAAATTTAGAGCTTCCTGTTTGTTACTTTTTCTTTCTTGAGATTCCTTTTTCCATTTTCTGGCAGCTATGAGAAAGCTGAGCATCAGAGAACTGATACCTTTGAACTGTGGTGTTGGAGAAGACTCTTGAGAGTCCCTTGGACTGCAAGGAGATCCAGCCAGTCCATTCTAAAGGAGATCAGCCTTGGGTGTTCTTTGGAAGGACTGATGCTAAACTGAAACTCCAGTACTTTGGCCACCTCATGCAAAGCGTTGACTCATTGGAAAAGACCCTGATGTTGGGAGGGATTGGGGGCAGGAGTAGAAGGGATCAGCAGAGGATGAGATGGCTGGATGGCATCACCAACTTGATGGATACGAGTTTGAGTGAACTCCAGAAGTCGGTGATGGACAGGGAGGCCTGGTGTGCTGCGATTCATGGGGTCACAAAGAGTCGAACAGGACTGAGTGACTGAACTGAACTGAACTGATTGTGGTTCCAAAGTATGTTCTCTGGCTCTTCAAAATTGAAAAGTTTTTCTGTTTCTACCCTCTCTGTCAGCCTCTCAAATCGCTGGCCACAGCTTATACACAGGTTAAAATCTACAAAAGTGGAAAAGTCAGATCAGTGTGTTTTTCCCTCTTCCATACAACTTCTCTAAAATACACTTGCTTTTGTTTCACTTTCTAGTGCCATGGCTTTCATTTTTGTTTTGTAATTTTACTCAGAATTTATACTTGCTATCTATGGAAGAGTCAATCTGGTAGGAGCTTTGTCAGTCACATAAGAAGCAGAGGTCTCCAATATATTCGAAAAGTTTTTAAAGTTGCAGGTAAAATAAAATAAAAGTATTTAAAATGTGAATATTTTACCTCTAAGTACTTTGCAAATCAAACAGGTATAGATATAAAAAGTACAGATATGTAAATGTAAAATCACTGAATAAGGAAATTATGTCCATTTGTTGTATTTTAAGTCCAACTGTGAGTTCAAGCACTGTTAATTGTAATTATATTTTGCAGTATAAAAATGACTTGTAAGTTTATTAAGGTAATTATTTTCTCATAAATGCATTTTGGAGGCAAAAAAAAACAAAACTTGGAGGTGTCTGAAGAAATTAGCATTAGTATCTATTAACTTGGCTTAAAAGTATATGTTTGATTAAATTTGGTAGTTTTCTGCCAAATTTGAAGGAAAGGGAGATTCAGCTATTTCCTCACAATCATGTTTTAATCACTTCATAAAAACAAATTTATAATTTCCTTAGCATGAGCCACTGAGGCCACTGCAAACTATACATTCTCTGGGTGACAAAATAAATCCATATAGCCATTTTATTGATCCATATCTCAAGCTGCACAAACTTTTTAAACTGAGAGTGACATTGTTGGATTTTATAGTATTTTAAGGGAAACTTAGGTGTAGATCTAGATATGAACAGTAAAACAAGTATGCTGCTGCTACTGCTAAGTCGCTTCAGTCGTGTCCGACTCTGTGCGACCCCATAGATGGAAGCCCACCAGGCTCCACCATCCCTGGGATTCTCCAGACAAGAACACTGGAATGGGTTGCCATTTCCTTCTCCAATGCATGAAAGTGAAAAGTGAAAGTGAAGTCACTCAGTCATGTCAGACTCTTCACGACCCCATGGACTATGGAGCAGAAAATTTAGAAAACTTCTTTGACACAACTCAATGTAAATTGTTTCCCTACTCTTCTAATTTTCTTAAAAATAACCTCACCAAAAAAAGTAGGGTTATATTTAATTTTTAATACCCCTAATTAAAAAGTGAGAAATAACCAAGAAGCTTGGAAGGGATTTACCTCCTTTAGCAGTGGATCTCTCCTTGGCAATAGAGGCCCATAAATTTATTTCAGACAGCAAAAATTTCCCCTTTTGTAGGTTAATCCATCAGAGTCATAGGCCAACCCTGATCCCAGAAGACCAGAAGGGGCAGCCTCAGTTCAGGAAAGATCACTTTCCACTGTCCACTAGACTGCTGGTGTGAATAGCTCAAGGTTGTCCCCCAGTGCCTCCAGCTTCCTTAGGATGGTACAAGCCGTGGCAAGAATGGGGAAGAGGAGCTGGTGGTGGACAGAGAGGCCTGGCGTGCTCACAGGGAGTCAGACACGACTGAGCGACTGAACTGAACTGAATATAAACTCACAGCTTTTAAAATAGACATAAATAAAGAAATTTAGATGTTGATGCGTGCACATGTGTATATATGTAGTCTATCTACTGCATGGGTTTAGGAGCATTGAGTTCAGTTCAATCNCGACTGAACTGAACTGAATATAAACTCACAGCTTTTAAAATAGACATAAATAAAGAAATTTAGATGTTGATGCGTGCACATGTGTATATATGTAGTCTATCTACTGCATGGGTTTAGGAGCATTGAGTTCAGTTCAATCGCTCAGTCGGTTCCGACTCTTTGTGACCCCATGAATCACAGCATGCCAGGCTTCCCGTTCATCACCAACTCCCAGATTTCACTCAGACTCACATCCATCGAGTCCATGATGCCATCCAGATATCTCATCCTTGGTCATCCCCTTCTCCTGCCCCCAATCCCTCCCAGCATCAGAGTCTTTTCCAATGAGTCAACTCTTCGCATGAGGTGGCCAAAGTATTGGAGTTTCAGCTTTAGCATCATTCCTTCCAATTGGCACCTCAATAATCATAAACACATCTAGCACTCAAATCTTGACTTCNGATGTGTATAAGAGACAGAGATCACTCCATACGCTACGTTAAAATATTCCGAGGTGACTGGGCAGCAAGTCACCAGCTTAAGCTCAAAAGGTTCAAGTGAAAAAAAAGACAGGTATACTGTACCTGAAACTTTTCTGTAAATTTACAATTATTTCAAAATACATATTTTTAGTAAAACTGTGAAACTTTATTTAAAAGTTTTAATGAAGGAAAATAAAGATATATAAACTCACTGTACTGGGTCCCTTCCCTCTTGGTCTCTGCAGAAATCAGATTGATCAACACATAGTAAAATGTGGTTGAGTCATCCAGAAGTTCTCTTTCTCTGTCTCTTCAAAACCTACTGTCTGCAGCACACATCTTTGCCTTATAGCCTATAGTGTTTATATATACATATATATATATACACTCATCATATATGTGCATGCTACATAATATATTAAACAATATAGATATTTTCACTGAATAGCTTAGTGGATTTATCATTGGCACCAATTTATACATAATTGTATAAATACAGAAAATAAATTTCCTACATTTAAATGTGTTAATGCAAATACTCTACCAGGGCAAAGTTATTTAAAGAAAATAAAAGCCAAATTGTAAAGTATTGCTGCTGCTGCTGCTGCTGCTGCTGCTGCTGCTTACTTGCTTCAGTCATGTCCGATTCTTCGGGACTCCAGGGACTGCAGCCTACCAGGCTCCTCCGTCCATGGGATTTTCCAGGCAAGAGTACTGGAGTGGGAGAGAACCACAAAAAATTGCATTCATTAAACACTTGAATGCCTTTCTATTTAGGTTAATGTGGTAAAGCTAGTTTGCTATTCTGGAACTTCTTTTCCCTTTCCTCCTGGGCTCACAGGCAGACTTCATTTCATACAGCACTTGTTAACCTGGATTCCTCAATGACTATGTGGAGCAGAGAGCCCTCCTTCCCCATCACCATTTTATCTTTAAATGAGAAAAGTAAGTCTCTGCATTTTAATTCACTGAGATTTTCCTCCTGCCATAACAACTGCTGCTGCTGCTGCTAAGTCTCATCAGTCGTGTTCGACTCTGTGCGACCCCATAGACGGCAGCCTACCAGGCTCCCCCGTCCCTGGGATTCTCCAGGCAAAATACTGGAGTGGGTTTCTATTGCCTTCTCCAATGCATGAAAATGAAAAGTGAAAATGAAGTCACTCAGTCGTGTCTGACTCTTCACGACCCCATGGACTGCAGCCTACCAGGCTCCTCCATTCATGAGATTTTCCAGGCAAGCTACTATCACCCAAACCAATGAATGTTTTTACTCTCAGATCTGATGTGGGGACCACAGCTGATCGTGAGAGACTGTTAAGTCCCTGAGTTTACTTATAGTGAAGCATTTATAGGACTAACCAGCCATTCTCCTGCTAATACTAGCTCCTTTTTAAAGAATGAAACTCTCCAATTGTGCTGATGAAATCATTCCTTTTTCTCCACATATCAAAAGCTTGCTTCCAGGAAGGGAGTGAAGAGGAATCAAATAGAACAAGCTGCCAGATTCCTCACTATCCATTCACCTGTTAACGCCTATGGACAGAAGCCTCTAAAATCTACTGGGTGCAGANTGCTGCTGCTGCTGCTGCTGCTGCTGCTGCTGCTTACTTGCTTCAGTCATGTCCGATTCTTCGGGACTCCAGGGACTGCAGCCTACCAGGCTCCTCCGTCCATGGGATTTTCCAGGCAAGAGTACTGGAGTGGGAGAGAACCACAAAAAATTGCATTCATTAAACACTTGAATGCCTTTCTATTTAGGTTAATGTGGTAAAGCTAGTTTGCTATTCTGGAACTTCTTTTCCCTTTCCTCCTGGGCTCACAGGCAGACTTCATTTCATACAGCACTTGTTAACCTGGATTCCTCAATGACTATGTGGAGCAGAGAGCCCTCCTTCCCCATCACCATTTTATCTTTAAATGAGAAAAGTAAGTCTCTGCATTTTAATTCACTGAGATTTTCCTCCTGCCATAACAACTGCTGCTGCTGCTGCTAAGTCTCATCAGTCATGTTCGACTCTGTGCGACCCCATAGACGGCAGCCTACCAGGCTCCCCCGTCCCTGGGATTCTCCAGGCAAAATACTGGAGTGGGTTTCTATTGCCTTCTCCAATGCATGAAAATGAAAAATGAAAATGAAGTCACTCAGTCGTGTCTGACTCTTCACGACCCCATGGACTGCAGCCTACCAGGCTCCTCCATTCATGAGATTTTCCAGGCAAGCTACTATCACCCAAACCAATGAATGTTTTTACTCTCAGATCTGATGTGGGGACCACAGCTGATCGTGAGAGACTGTTAAGTCCCTGAGTTTACTTATAGTGAAGCATTTATAGGACTAACCAGCCATTCTCCTGCTAATACTAGCTCCTTTTTAAAGAATGAAACTCTCCAATTGTGCTGATGAAATCATTCCTTTTTCTCCACATATCAAAAGCTTGCTTCCAGGAAGGGAGTGAAGAGGAATCAAATAGAACAAGCTGCCAGATTCCTCACTATCCATTCACCTGTTAACGCCTATGGACAGAAGCCTCTAAAATCTACTGGGTGCAGAATGCCGAATCTAGTGCATGAGAAAATGTATACTAAGTGTGATGTTATTACTTCAGATAATTCTGGAATGGTGTCAGTATAAGAGCAGAAGACCTAGAATGCTGTGGCAGCAAACATCAGAAGACTTAATCTGGTCTAGTTATGAGGACACGGGGTGCCTCCTCCCGAGTCTTCCTCGAGAAAAATCACTGCTGATCTCTGAAATCCTCTATGCAGGTTGCTTTCCTGAATTGGGGTTTTTGCTGATCCATCTTTTACCCTATGTGGGATTCTCCATGATATCTGACAAGCCATTTTATCGCTACTTTCTATTGTTTTCCTCAGTTCAAACAACTTTCCATTTTCCCATCTGTAAAATGGGAATAGAAATACACATTTCACAGGTAGGTTTAAGACAAAGAAGTATGAGGAAGTGCCTAGCAAGCTAAATGACACGCAATACGCAACAACAAATGTAATTTTATACCTTAAGCCTCCAGGTTTCTTCACTATGATGATCAAAGTGAAAGAAGAGAGTGAAAAAGTCAGTTTAAAGCTCAACATTCAGAAAACGAAGATCATGGCATTGGGTCCCATCACTTCATGGGAAATAGATGGGGAAACAGTGGAAACAGTGTCAGACTTTATTTGGGGGGCTCCCAAATCACTGCAGATGGTGACTGCAGCCAAGAAATTAAAAGACACTTACTCCGTGGAAGAAAAGTTATGACCAACCTAGACAGTATATTTAAAAGCAGAGACATTACTTTGCTGACTAAGGTCCGTCTAGTCAAGGCTATGGTTTTTCCAGTAGTCATGTATGGATGTGAGAGTTGGACTGGGAAGAAGGCTGAGAGCCGAAGAATTGACGCCTTTGAACTGTGGTGTTGGAGAAGACTCTTGAGAGTCCCTTGGACTGCAAGGAGATCCAACCAGTCCATTCTGAAGGAGATCAGCCCTGGGATTTCTTTGGAAGGAATGATGCTGAAGCTGAAACTTCAGTACTTTGGCCACCTCATGCAAAGAGTTGACTCACTGGAAAAGACTCTGATGCTGGGAGGGCTTGGGGGCAGAAGGAGAAGGGGATGACAGAGGGTGAGATGGCTAGGTGGTATCACGGACTTGATGGACATGAATCTGAGTGAACTCCAGGAGTTGGTGACGGACAGGGAGGCCTGGCATGCTGCGATTCATGGGGTCACAAAGAATCGGACATGACTAAGCAACTGAACTGAAATGAACTGAACTGAATTTAGCTACCAGACAAACGTGTGTATTGTGTCAATATCTTATTCCTCATCCACTTTGGCAGTTTATTTTGATCTTCTGTCATACACTTAAAGAAAAATAAATATTTGAGTGTTAAACTTGTGGTTTCCCTGAACCTTACTCTTCCTGCTTCAATTCTTCTTTTAGTTGAACTTGACCATATCTTTGTTCTCCCATGTTAGTGAGAAATATAGGTATCTTGGCTCAGGTTAAACCCTTTGCACACCTCCCTGTGTATAAAGTGATGACCTTGTCAACCCAGAGAGCCACTGTCAAATCACTATCATCATCATCACCATTGTTGTCATCATAATATCAATATTAGAGCTATATCTTATAGAATTTTTACTAAGTATCAGGTGTGTTCTAGGTGCATATAATGCTATTTTTACATCATAAACTCTAAAATAGTTTGTAATATTTACATTTTAAGAATGAGTGTATCAAAGCTTACAGTGGTTGAAGTATTTGCCTAGGATAATACAGTTAGTTAGCAGAAGTGGGATCCAACCTGAAGTCTGTTTGCCTCCAAAAGCTATGTTTTCCACTAAATTAAATGCCATTCCACAAGACCTTTCAAAATGCTTTCTTGTAACTTTTTTATTGCTATATTTTTGAGCCACAAATATAGTGGCATTTAATGTACCAATTTGATATACCAGAGGATCATCAAATATCAGTGCATCAAAGTGCCATGAACCAAAAACCTAAGGATAAGGTCAGGAAAGAGCAAAATAAAAGCCTAAACTATCAAGATTGAATGAAAGTATACCATTTTGGAAATTATAACATAACATATTAGCACTAAAGAAAGATGAGTACACTGTGCTTTAATAACTGATCCTACTATTACTTAAAATCAGTTTGTTTTTCAAACTATTGCTATTTTCCTAGTTTTAGTTTACTGGCAATTGGATTTCCCTGTTGGAAGAGAATGTGCTAATAATCAATTGAATCAGATACCTAGTTCTGTTCAACAGGGATCAGATCTTCAATCTTTGTGTGTGAGTGTTATACGAAATGCACTCTGGAAGGGATTCAATTTCTAGGCATAAATAATTGACCTTCATGTTGATTATTGGTCTCCTGTGTTTAACTCAGTGTCCCAACAAACTAGTGGCTCAAGAGTAAAGAATTCTCCTGCCAATGTAAGAGATACGGGTTAGATCCCTGGGTCAGGAAGGTCCCCTGGAGAAGGAAATGGCAACCGACTCCAGTATTCTTGCCTGGGAAATCCCATAGTCAGAAGAGCCTGGTGGGCTACACTACATGGGATCACAAAGAGTTAGATACAACATAGCAACTAAACAACAACCTTACAAACTGCACCCTGAGGAATGAGTAAAATTGATTCCTTAAGGTCAAGAAAATCCCTTCTGTAAGCCACTGCAAGCATGAATCCTCCAACTACTGCTCCTTCAGAAGACTGCTGAATTAGATATACAACTACTTTCCACCCAGGAAGGAAAGCTAGGGATATGTTAAGCAACAAAACATTCCCTAAGATCTCAATGTCTCGCCTAAATGCTTTCTTGATTGAATACCATCCACAGATTCCCCTCACCCCAGTTCTTTAACGTCTCCATTACAAAACATTTCCTTTTCACAAGTTCTTAAATCATTTCTTTATAGTTATATTTGGATTCCCTTTTATTTGGAAGGGAAACCTTGCTTGCTTGTTCTGGTTTTGACATTAGTCTTTGCAAGTCTTCCAGAACTCTTCATGATTTTCTTGAGGAAATGCATTTGTAACTTGTTGCAGAAACTGACTTTATAAGTTTGGCCTCTGATGAGATACTTGAGCACATTGCCTCAGCTCACCCAACCCTAAAGAATGGAATAATTGTATGAATTACTACTCTCCAACTGATTTATTGTGGCCAAATATCTGCTGCTTGGACTTTATGAAGCCAAGTTTTTCAAATAATAACTGAACATAATTGGAGAGAGGAAATGAGTCGGCACATTGATATTTACAAAATACTGCTACATTTCATAAAATCTCCTTTAGGACAGATTATCTAGAGATTACTGTCAGGCAGAAATTTATTGAAATTATATAAATTAGATAAATCTACAGAGATAATTACTAGAAATAGAAATATTCTTTTTTGTTCATATATATGTTTCCCTATCACCAAAGAGGCATATTTCTTTATATTGTGGAGTCAGACTTCTTCTTCCTTATCCATGTG
This sequence comes from Raphicerus campestris, assembly GCA_006410735.1. Classification (NCBI taxonomy): domain Eukaryota; kingdom Metazoa; phylum Chordata; class Mammalia; order Artiodactyla; family Bovidae; genus Raphicerus; species Raphicerus campestris. The sequence continues at coordinate 254,948 of SJYW01016406.1, read as the reverse complement.
TATTTGAAGAGAGACTATTAATGATTCCTATGCCAGTTGCTTATATAGTTAGTTCCCTATGCACAAACCTTTAAGTTGTGAGCTTTCAAAGATGTGAATCTGTGTTCACATGTCCAATCACATGTTAGTTCATGTGCTGGCATACATCATCAGGTGCATGCATCCTCTACAAGCAGTTGTGCTTTTGTGTACTTTCCTGAACAGTACTATGTAGATTATAGCAGTATCTTTATTTCAAGCTAGATCTGTAAGAGAACAACTTCACTGGACTCCTCACTGTGCAACCTGAAGAGTTTACTAATGACAACCTGATGGAATTGGAGGCCCAGCGAAAGGATGAAGAGAGACCAGAGGGAGAAGTAACTGAAGAACTGAAGAAATGTTTGATGCAGAAGACATAAAAGGGATTTTCTTATCTGAGGATGCACTGTTAGTTTTTGAGGCACAGAACCTAAAATATAGAACGAGTACACACGTGCTGCAGCAGCTGTTCAGAATGCAATTGAGTGCTACCATGTCATCTATGACAAGAAAATAAAGCTACTGCCCAAACATCACTGGATCATTTTTTCAAGAGAGTGGACAGAAGGAAGGAACCAGACCGTGTGCCATCAGTGTCAGATGTGAGTGAAATTGCAGCTTGCTCTCCATCTCCTACTGCTGATGACCATCAGCTCTACCATCTCCCATCTTCTCTCCCTCCTCCAGTCAGTAAATCATCTCGTCTATTCACAAAATGCCAGCTTCTGTATGCCAGTTATTATACTGTACTATTGTATCCTTCAAGGTGTTGTAGCATAAGATTAAAAGTGTTTTCTCTTTTTTGTATTTGTTCATTTTTGTTATGTATTCTTCTGTGTGAAATAGTATTACAAACTTATTACAGTACAGAACTATATAACCAGCTGTGTTAGTTGGGTACCTAGGCTGATTGTTGTACTTAAAAACAAGTTTGACTTACACACATGCTCTTGAAAAAGAACTTATTCATATGTAGGGGAGTAACTGTACTTCTTATTTTATCAATCTATCTGTTAATATAGATTGGATTCCTGACATCACATAATGGTGATGAGGTAGACACAATTAATAAGATATTGGTAAAGAATCCACGTGCAGTGCAGGAGACCTGGGTTCAATCCCTGGGTTGGAAAGATCCCCTAGAGAAGGGAAAGGCTATCCACTCCACTATTCTGGTCTAGAGAATTCCAAGGACTATATAGTGCAAGGTGTTGCAAACAGTCGGACATGACTGAGCAACTTTCATTTTCACTTTCAATCAACACAAAGAAATATATGTGATCTTTGTTGAAAATTATATTAAAATCTGGTAGAATAAAAAATTCTATAATCTAGAATATTTAACTTAAAGGTTAATAATGTTATTAAATGTATAATATGAAAGGATTTCTAGTTTTCAAAAACTAAAATTCCCTTTCCCAAATGTATTTGACATTAAAATATTACTAACTATAATTTGTTTTTGATGGTGAATAATTTCTTATACCCTTTCTATGTATCAACATCACTTAACAAATATGTATTGAATCTTAATTACATATAATGTTCAGATATGTGTCCTAGAAAGCCTACAAAAATGAGTTAGCCAGGTTTCTGGCCTCAAATATCTTGCACTGTTTTATACATCAATTTTAACCATGTGAGAAATTTCATTGTTTTAGAGATTCCTGAGTAAGTATAAGATGGCAGGGTGTTTATCCTATCAGAAAAGATAAGGATGTCATGGAAAAAAATAGAACATTTTGTATTCTTCCAGGATATATTTTGCTCTCTGTCACAATAGGCAATTACATAAAAGCATCATAGGTCCTCTTTATCCTCCTTGCAAATATCTATAATATAAAATCTAAATGCCTTATCATGGCATGAGAAGGCCATCACAATGTGGACTTCTCTGCATTTTAACTCCACTGACTTCAACTCAAGTGTATATTAAAAACCAGCAAGACTGAGGCACCAACCAACAGGAAACAAACAGGAGCATCCCTGGAGCAGGGTCTTGGAGGTCTCCAGAGTTGGGCAATTATCCGTTTAGTCTTTAGATTTGGGGGTGGATTTAAGGAATGAGGAAGGCAGCCAGTTTGTCAGTGGGAGGACACAAAGTATTTCAGGCAGTGGTAATTTATAATGCAAATAAAAGTATTTCAACACTAGCCAACAGTTAAAATGTGTGCCAGGAGACTATCAGCTTGCTTCCAGCCGCACCTTAACAAGTAACCTTAACTCCTGTCAAAGCAATCTAGTTAGTATTCCTGAAATATTTTATCTCTAACCAGCCAATATCCTCTAAATGTTTTATACCCAACTAGTTAATATTCCTTAGATGGTCTACACCAATAGCTCCATGAAGCATTCCAGAGATGTTTCACTGCAATGGAATTCCCTCTGCCTGAAATGTCCTTCCCTCTGACCTCT